>JXCR01133848.1:0-14635 GCA_002079205.1 Phalaenopsis hybrid cultivar | reverse complement strand
ATGAGTAAATACATACGAACTGCGCAGTATGACGCTCAAGAGCGATTATTCTGTGTGGATAGCGCTCATAAATTGCATGCGCTGTCCAATAAAATTTTTTTAAAAAAAATAATAATAAAAGTGAGGCTCACTGACATGCACTTTTAGTAAAGGGAATGTTTTAATTGGTTCACCGCACGCATCTCTTCTCGTGCGGTGAACCTACGCAATAATTTTTCGATGCTCAATGATCCCATGTAGAGAAATCACTTGAATTTNTTTTCGCTCCTGAAGGGGGATAAAGCCGTTTCACATTCATACAAAGTCTGCAAGCAAAATAAGATTTCAGTTACCCAGTAGAACGGAACTTCTTCGGGGCATTTACATACATACCACTTAATACCTATGTATTCACATATCTAGCATTTAAACTTTACGTTTTAAATTTATACCATCCAACCTTTCATCTCACATCAAAATACAACTATTTTAAATTTAAAAAAAAGTGAAATACGCCTTCTCATGCATAGGCAATGTGGCATGATGAGGGAGTGCTCCCGCTTCAAATGCAGACGTGCACAGGAGATGGGCTGAAAGTCCCGTTTTCCTTCTTTTTATGCTTTCTTTCCACTTATCCATCGTTCATTTTTAGTCACTTCCTATATATATGTTGTATTTGAGCTTAGAAGTCAATTTTTGGCGTGAGTTTGTTTAGAATAGTCGCCCAAATCTGTATTCTCCCTTTGAAAGTTTAATTTGAGGGATTGGGAGGTGCTCCGGCTGTATCACTCTCCCGAAGTGGTAATTATCTTCTCCCATCAACTTCTGCATCCTCCCGCATCGCTCCCTACCGTGTATGCCATGTGGCAGCCACCCAGTACAGCCTATTTTTGTTGTTTTCTCCAGTTCCTGAGTTCCAACCACCTTCCCTGCCCCTTGGTTGCAATTCCAGCAGCCCATATCAATTTCCCTTGCCGCCTCACTGCAGTTGTGGCCACCAAAAACGACCCTCCGCGGCCTTGGTTGTTGTTCCGGACATTTTGAACCACTTCCCTACCACCGAGCCACTATTTCAGCCCTCCCTCTCTGTCGTCATCATCTCTGACAACCATGCTATGTCAATATCTACTGCGTATTTGCTGTCTAAAACTAGGAAATTGTTGTCTTGCTATTTTATGCTGGCCAACCAGCTTGTCCACCATCCCACCACCTTTCCGACCCTCAACGACCACCTCCACTTCCTCTTTATCCAACCCCAGCAGGAGTTAGTGTGTCGTGCCTTTTATTATTTCCTATTTCAATTACTTGTTTGCAACTTATTATTTGAATTTCAGCAATAATATTTATTTTCGTATTGTTGTATGAAATAACTCTGGTATCATTTGGTATCAGAACTAACCAACCCTAACTCTATTTAGGATTCCTAGCATCCACCACTACCCAACCCTACCTCTACCCAAAATTTTTCTTTTCACCCTCCACACCAAAACCCTAACCACACCAATGCCGAGGAGGCAATTGATTGAACTTGATCAGGAATTTACCAAGGTTAACATACACTAACTACTTCACCATGTACTGCAACAGCTCGATGTCATTGAGGAAAGGACCCACGGGCGGGATCACCATCAACCGCAACAGTGAAATTCGTGAAGGAGAGCAAGAAGACCACTGAATTCCTTATGTAGGGAGACTTCAATGGAGAAGACGATCGATTAATAGCTTTGAGATACAATATCAGAGGATGCCAATAGATGAAGTGTCTGTCGGAAAATACAAAGATGAGATACCAGTTGAAAGATATAAAATTGAAGTGTATTTTTGAAGATACTAAGGATCAGGAGTGAAAGTGGACCTAAAGAACTTCGAGATGAGAATGAATCTAGATGATTTCCTCAAGTAGGCGCAGACTGTTGAGCAGATCTTTGAATATAATAAGGTGTTCGATGATAGAAGACTGAAGCTTTTCGCCATTAAGCTAAAGAATAATGTGTCTTTGTGGTGAGTGAGCCTAAAGAGGGAGAAACAAAAGAATGATGGGACATAATCACTTATTGGAAGAAATGAAGGTGGTGCAGGGACAGTACCTACCCTAGCACTATCATTAGAATTATTTTTTAAAGCTCCACTACCTGCAACAGAATAAGCTATCAGTGGAGAAGTGCGTGACAATTTTTACAGCTTAAATTGAAGTTTGAAGTAAAGAAGCCAAAGGAGCACAACATAGACAGGTAATTGGGAAGCTTGAAGCCCGCCATTAGTAAAATGGTTCAACTACAAACTCATTGGACACTGGGTGACGTGAGGGCCATAGAACAGAAAGCGGAGAAGTAGCAGAAGCTCTGCAGGCAACCACCACAAGTCAAGCAGCCACCCACGATGGGAGACCTCAAAAGGAGCACGCTTAAGGGGGTGAAGCAAACTGGTCTGGAATAGGACAGAGCAATTTCGAGTGAAAAGACTAAGAAGGGTAGCATGCCTACTACATTCCCATCCATAAAATACTTCAAATGCCATGACTTTGGCACATCACTTCAAGGCGATCAACAAGTCGAGTTATCTCCTTCATCGAAAAGGGAGTGGTGGAGGAAGTGAGTGACGGGGAAGCAGCTGAAAAAAAGAGTGACTATCATCTTCCACCGGATGAGGGCAAAATGCTCGTGGTTTGGCGAGTCCTACAAACTAAGGTTTTGGACACATCGACAAGCCGAGTTGTGTCCTTCATCGAGCAGGGTGCGATGTAGGAAGTGAGTGACGATGAGTCAACTAAAAAAAAGAGTATCATCTTCAATCGAACGAGATCGAGATACTCGTGGTTCGACAGGTCCTACAAATTGAGGATACGAGGCAGCAGAAGTGGCCTCCCCACAAAATATTCTATACCCGTTGCATTGTGAAAATTAGGGTGTGCAGTCACATCACTGATGGAGCAGTAAGAACGTAGCATCCACACTGATGATGGATAAATTAAGCCTCATGACTCAAAGGCATTCTCAGTCGTATTCTCTGACGTGGTTGAAGAATGAGAACATGGTCAGCATTGATAGGTGTCTCGTGAAATTTTCAATTGGGAGTCAGTTGCATGATCAAGTTTAGTGTGATGTGGTGCCCATGGATGCTTGCTACCTTTTGTTGAGTAAATCTGGACAGCAAGATCACAATACTCAAAATGATGGATACATGAACACATACTCATTCACAAAGGATGAAAAATGCATCGTCCTCTTACCTTCTGCAGAGCTTGAAGTTAAGGATGCTCGTGCCAGAAGAGAAATGTCGAGATTATTCGTTTTGGTGATGATAGAAGATAGCGAGATAGAAGAGTCAACTTCAAACACATGATAGCCAATACAAAGAGAGTTTTGTGACATCCCGTTTAGTAGCTTACCACCATGGTAGCCACTTTTCGAGGAGATTCAAGCTACCCTCACTTCAAATTAAGTTGAGCCAACATTGGATTACTTTGAGAGGAACCAATAGTATATACATGATAAGCATACCCAGTTTAGTTTAGTAGTGAGCTCCCAAAAGATTGAACCGATGTGGATCGTTGCTCACAAATGGGGAGAACTCTTCAAGTGTTTTTGGAGGCAGTACAATCGACAGTGAGATTCAGGTGTTTCTCAGGCCATGGTCGAAAAGAATTCAACCCCAGGAGGTCATATCAGCTCCACCACCTGCAATGGGAACATGGTCGGCCTAACGTCATACTATAAGGAGATAGAAGCATCAAATGATGAGATTGAAGCTCCCCCAAATACAGAAGATTGACACAGGAGTGCTCCTGCTTCAGACGCAAGTTGCAACTCTGGCGTGATCACAGGATATGGAAGATGCGAGAAGGTAGAAGAGCTGAAATTCCTGCTTTTCTTCTTTTAATGCTTTCGTTCTTATTATCATTCATTCCTTTTTAATCATTTCCTATATATGTGTTGCATTATGATTTAGAAATCAATTATGTGAATTTGTTTAGGGCAACCTCCAGCATCCGTTTTTGGGTGGTGCTTCGATTATCTCTCTCCCGATGTGGTGATTATCTTCCCCTATCCCTCCAAATCGCTCCCGGCTGCCCCTTCCTTGTTTCAGCTAATCGGAACGGCCTTTTTTTTGTTGCTTTTTGCAGCTCCTGCATTCCAGCGGTTTTCCCTGCCCTTTGGCTGATGTTCTAACAGCCCATACCCATTTCCCTTGCCACCTCGTTGCTTTTCCGACCACAAAAAAAATGATCCTCTGCAACATTGGCTGATATTCCAGCCATTCCAAACCACTTCCCTGCCACCAAGCCATTATTCCAGCCCTCCCACTCTGATGTCATCATTCCGAACAGCCTTGCTAAGGCAATATCTACTACGTGCTTGCACATAGAAAACTGTAGCCTTCTTGTTTTCTGCTAGCCAACCACCAAACCGTCACCTTCCCGACCCTCATCAACCACCTCCACCTGCCCTTGATGCAAGAAGTTAACATGTAGTGTTTGTTGTTATTTTATATTTTTGTTAATTTGTTGTAAGTTCATATTTGAATTTCAGTAATAATATTTACTTTCCTATTGCTGTGCGAATTAACTCCAGTATCATGGCATGTATGTAAAAATTGGAGTTTAAGAGTAAGATATGTAAATAAATAGGAATCGCGTGGTATGTAGGTAAATCTTCCAACTTCTTTTATCGCACAACAGGTAATAGAATTATGATGTTGCCTGAATAATACCAAATTACCTGATATATGTAAAAGAGCCGATCTGATGCTGTTTCTAGAGCTTTGTCGGAATAATTGACATCGGAGCGGTAGTGTGTTCGCAATAAGAAAAATCTTAAGGCCAATGGATGATAAATGGAAATAATCTGACCCGCCAAGAAACAACAAAATTAGATTACGAAGCAATAAATTGCTAAAGAACTACTACAAATCTAGATTTAGAAGAAGAAAAAAGAATTTCACAATAATTCTCACATCACGAATCGTAAAAAAATTGTTATCCGATTTAGACATCTTTTGATTATCCCTATTCACGAAGCCATTATGCATCCAATAGTTCACATGGCTTTGCGAGCAAGCGGAACGGCTTTGGGCAATTTCATTCTCGTGATGAGGGAACATCAAGTCCTTTCCTCCACCGTGAATATCAAAACGAGGGCTTAAATGGTGCGCACTCATGGCACTGCATTCAATATGCCATCCTGGTCTTCCTGGACCCCAAGGACTGTCCCAGCTTGGCTCACCGGGTTTTGAAGCCTACCACGCAAAACAAAAGGTCGAGCAGTGAGAACCATTCAACATGCACGAGAGAATGAGAAGAGCTGAAGGGGACAAACGATATACCTTCCATAATGCAAAATCAGCCGGGTTGCGTTTCCTTTTATCAACGGCAACACGACCGCCTCCACCAGCACGATTATCATCCGATTTTCGTCCGGATAGACAATAATAGCCTGGGAAAGTATCGACTGAGAAGTAAACATCACCTTCGATGATATAGGCATGACCGTTCACCAGAATCTGGAAAGAAAAATCAACTTGAGGTTTAAAGATTGGCGAATAATTTCATTAAACAAGCAATAAGATAGCTATATGCGGAACAAATTTAAGGCCAGTTAGAAACTACTCTCAGACAAGAAAATGGGCTTTATAAACGTATATGATAATTAAGGGGATAAAAAACACCAACTAAAACATAGCATAGGAAATCACTGAAATAATAGACTGATCTTAACATTCTTACCATACTACAGTCCCTGTGTCATAAGAACAGAGCTTCATCTAAAACTTTTTCGCATTCATTTTGCAAAACTGTATATGTCATGTGGAATGCCTAAGCATATGTAAAATCAGACCAACTGGAGTAAAGCATTGGAGGGATTTCCTTATGAAATTCAATTTTTTTTTTTTTTGTTTTTTGTAAGAAAAAACTAAAAAAATAAAGGTTTTTACATACATTTGTTTTTGGGAAAAGCCTTTACATACTTACAGCGCAATTCCTATGTATTAACAGATCATCCACCCAAACTTCAATTTTTGCGCACAAAACACCCAATTTCTATATTTTCGGCATAATTTGGGTGGTCTGTAGGTGAAAATAAAATTTTAGGTGGTCTGCATGTTATAAAGAAATTTGGTGGTGGGTATGTAAATTTACGAATAAAGAATATAAATAACAGAGATTGAGAAAGGAAAAACATCACATTCAATTCAGGACTGATGGAGGTTTTATAATATAATTTCTCTGAGGTTTTGTTTAGCATTGAGCTTGAAATAATATAGAAAATGCAAGTCCAGGAGGTTGATATGCTTCACACTCAAAATAGTATCCATAATTATAATAATTAGTTGATTGACCACCTGATAATTTGAATATTGCTTTTAAAGATACAGCAAAAAAGAATTGCAAACAAGCAACTCATTCTTGCGAGAATAATAGTCATAAACAATCCTCAAAGATAAGGATGAGTATTTTTTCAGGCTGGAGTGGGGTGGGGTGGGCATGATAATAACATATAATGGAGTAATAGTGATCTGTAAGGGAGAAATTTAGGATGACATCCAGCGCTAAATTTTTTTTCCAATTATGAAGATTATGGTTGGGTAGACTTCCATCATGTTTGATTTGGGATTAAATTTAGGAGTAGTTTGAAGTTTAAATGATTTGGTGGAACTTTTGAGGGGCATGTGATTAGAATTGTCATTTCTCGTAAAGGGATGAAAATTTTTTTAAATTTCGGGATTAGGGTTTAATCTAGTTTTAGGAAGGATCAGGGGTTAGTGCTTGATTAACAGACTGGAATTATTGGCTTCTAAGAGTATACGTTCAAATCAGTCAAGGTGTTGAGCATAAATTTTTTTACAAAATAGGGTGACAAAAACACAATAAAAGAATAACATAAATTTGATGAGAAAATTCCAACGAGAAATAAAAGAGATAAACCTAAATTAACAAAGGTTTTAAATGGATAAGATGTTCCCAAGGTCGTAAAGAGGAGAAAGAAAGGAATAAACTGCCATATTGTATTAAATTTCTCTTGGCGTGAAAGAAAAAAAATATAAAATCCTTACACTAATTCATGAATCCTTCGATTTTAATGTAGGAACAATCAAGCATCATTTCAAACTTGACATAGGATCATAACACATTCACCCTTATTAGGATTTTTCCTTGTACTCGAGTAAATATAGGTAGAATTTCTTCAGAGCATTACCAAGGAGAGATAAATCACGTCCCTTGGGGTTTTGTACTCCCAGTTTTATTTTGGGATTAATAGGAGTCATGATGTAGTGAGGACCGAAGAAGAGGAGAGAGAGAATTGCCATGAGGGGGTGAGAAAGAGAGAGAGAGGAGGATAATGGGAGAGATTATTGCGATTCAATTCATCATCCAATGATTAAATGTACTGCTCTTTATAATAGTACATCGACAAATTAGTAAAATAAAACCACGAACAAATCTAATACAACATGATAAAATCAAATATTTTAATAAGAATAAATAAATAACATCAAAACAATTTTAAATAATCCTAATGAACAATCATGACGTTCATCACATTCCACCAGCAGCTGCAACTCCACATTTACCAACTCATCCTAAAGCCTTACTACTTAGCTCCTTCAATTATTCTCGATTACTGGATTTTGCAAATCCTACTGCAAAACTGATAATGATCCAACTATTCCTATGAATAAAATATTCTCTCTCCGGTGATCCAGCACTCTGACGCATTTTATTTTTTCTAAATTTCAATCAAGAACTCAGGCTTATCAATCGGATGGGAACTATCAATCCTCAGACATGGAAATTCCAGCTTCTTCATAGCTTAGCGTTTTACCTCAACTCGTGAAACTGCAGCTTTACAGGCGTAAGAAACAAGCGGAAATTATTTGCAAAAGATCAATAAGACCTATTTTAGGACGATGAGCAGTATATATTGAGCCTGATGCAAAAATGATAATCATATTAGACAAAATACGAATTGTAACAATTTTGGATTCATAAATTCTTTGGTTTCACAGATAACAAATTCCCATTACAGCTTGTGAAATTTCAATTATAAAAGATAAAAATACCAGAGTTATCATATCCTTAATCTGTTCAATATGATCAGAAACACGTGGTTCATCAGTTGGGGGGAGACAATTCAGCTCAGCCATATCGTATAAAAATTCTTCAGAAAAGCGTCTGCTCAAGCTCAGCGGGTCCTCACCTTTTTCATTAGCCCTCTTTATGATCTGCAAAATTGACAATAACAGGATTTTTTGAATTAACATTTATTTTTTAATAATTTGCCAATTCTCAATGAAGCAGTATACGACAAAAGAAAAAGTCCGCTGACACTTCCTTTACATAGAGGTGAATTGAAACTAAATTTGACAAATAATGCATAAAGTGAATAATGAAAAAACTATACGGAAAAGGGACAAAGTATTTTCAACCAATTAAAAAAAAAAGNTGACAATAACAGGATTTTTTGAATTAACATTTATTTTTTAATAATTTGCCAATTCTCAATGAAGCAGTATACCACAAAATAAAAAGTCCGCTGACACTTTACATAGAGGTGAATTGAAACTAAATTTGACAAATAATGCATAAAGTGAATAATGAAAAAATTATACGGAAAAGGGACTAAATATATTTTCAACCAATTAAAAAAAAAATAAAAGAAGGCACTACATGCAGTTTTAAAAACACCAGGAAGTTGTCAAGGCATCATTTTGGTGCTTGCAGTCATAATTATGTTTTTGAAGGCGACAAAATTAGATAGAATCCACCATTTGGTTGATGTAAAGAGAAATCACCGTGAATTTTAAACACAATAAACTCCTAAAATGTAATAATTTTGTTCACATACACAAAATAAATGAAGATGAAATCATAATTTTCTACAGCATGTTTTCCAAGAAACAAGCATTCATGTAAGTAATAACCGCACATACAATGCATTCACTAAATTTCAAGAGTGAGACCTAGGCAGAGAACATGCGGTTAGTACCGTATGAAACAATGACTACTTCAATATGTAAACATAAAATATAATATTAAGAAAACACATTTGAAATGTTTTTTTGCTTTGCAATTATGGGGCAAGTTGTACAAAAATCAGATGGAACTGCAAAGAAAGAAAAGGAGCATTTACATACATACCAAGCAATTCCTATGTATTTACATATTTAACACATATTTTACTTTTTACATTAATCCCACCCACATCTTTCATATCACATAAAAATACCACCATTTTAAACTTTTAAAAAGGTGTTAAATATGTAAATACATAGGAAATGAGTGGTATATATATGTAAATTTTCCTAAAAAAATACAGAGCCCAAGGCAGATGCAACCATGCATGAGGAAGATGCCAGAGCCAAATCATTAAAAATATAACTAATAATTAAAAATAGTTCCGTAACTGACACGTACATATAACTCATCACTAAAACGGACTAAAACTATTGTAACTAACAAAGATGAACATTAAATTGAGAGTCTAACAATATTCTATCAAATGGCGCTTGTTGAAATTCAGAATAATGCGGAATTAAGCGAGATTTTTCATTGATACGAGAGGGGGTATAAATAGCCCTTACATGAATACTAGAATAGGAAAGATAACAAAAAAGAAAATAATATGAAAAGAAAGATATATAACCTAATATCTCCAATTAATCAATTCATATTAATTATTTGAGGATACATGAAATAAATCAATTCATATTAATTATTTGAGGATACATGAAATAAAATAAAACAAGAAAGCCAAAAATAGAAAAGAAAATAACTCCTGATCCAAGAAAATAAATATAAAATAGGAAAAAAAAATAACTCCTAATCTAAAGAAATCATTTACTCATAACTTCTCATAGAAATAAATTATTTCTTAATATAGCTTATAACACTCCCTAAAGTTGAAATATGGTTAAAAAGCATGTTCAATTTAGATTTGAAAACATCAAATAATGGGCGAGAACGAAACTATGAGGTAGAACTTGAAGTCTTTATCTCGTATTGCGATTGCCTTTTATCGCAGTTCCTGCAATGTCTGTAAGTAGGCGTAAGTCTCCTACAGATAATATTGCAGGGGAGTTTGCAGAAAAGTAGACAACTGTGGTTGTCTTTAATTGCAATTCCTGCAGTGTCTATAGGTAGGCGGAAGACTCCTACAAGTGATATTGAAGGAGAGTTTGCAGGAAAGTAGACAACCTGCAGAAAAAACTGACATCTAGTTGAATGTAGTTATCGTTAACTGAAATTTCTACAATCTCTGTAGGTAGGCAGAAGGCTCCCACAAGTAATGATGCAAGGGAGTTTGCAGGGGAGTAGACAAACTGCAAAAAAAAACTGACTTCTAGTTGACTGCAGTTCTTGTAATGTGTAGGTAGACAGAAGGCTCCTACAGACAATGTTGGATGGGAGTTTGCGGGGAAGTATACAATTGTGGTTGCTCTTGACGACAGTTCTTGCAGTGTTTATAGGTAGGCAGAAGGCTCATATAGAAAATGTTGCAGGGGAGTATGCGGGAAAATAGACAAACAAGAAAAGTTGTCGGGTATGGCCTGTAGAAAAAAAACTCAGGAGGTAGGCCTCATTGCAGGAAAAGGCTCTAGATGAGGCTGTGCTGCAAAAAGAATTCGAGTGGAGGGTCTGCCACTGTGAAAACTTCAGAGGATGGCCTGATACAGGAAAAAGTTCTGAAGAATGATCTACTGCAGGAAAAGCTCCGGAGGAGGGTCCGCGGTAGAAAAGCTCCAGAGAAGGGTAGGCAAAAGCTCCAGAGAAGGGTCTGATGCAGGAAAAATGCTCATTTTTTGTGGTGGTGATTGCACCACAAGCATTTGCAAATCTCAGCACTTCTCTCAATTCCTTTTCATCATGCAATACAGACATATCATCAATAAGCTTGCAGAGTAGGGCACCAATAAATGCATTGCCAACTCCAGTGGTGTTGACTGTGTTGACCTTAAATGCATCAACAACCCCTTGAAATCCTTAGTTTAATACTTGCAACCCTACTCAAGGGTGACTAGTGGAATCTTCAAGGTAAGCCGCCACAGCAATAAGGCCACTAAAGCCTTGCTCGTTAATAACTCAATGTCACTAATTTTAATGTAGCAGCCTAGTCCCAGATGCTCAAAATTTGTTTCGTCGCCTTTGTTGCAAAAGACCGCAATGGCAGCCAAATGTTTGGGTTTTAAGAGAGCAACATTCCTACTTTCTTGATAACCTTCGTGGCCTTTAAATGAGTTGACCTACATGGTCTGTGATCAGATTTAAGGATCTGTGATGAAAGACTTTTGCCCTGCTAATAAGGTCGAGATCGAGCTCTACTGACATACAAAGCATATCGACACTAGGGTTACGATATAACATAAACTCGTGCTCGCCATCAAAGCAAAGTGTGACACAAGCTAGCGCAGTGCGCGCACTGGCGTCAAAAGTAACACCTTCGTCAGAGAAGTCGTTCTCATGAAGGATCACGACCAGCATGCGGTCAAACTCGTCATCGCCGAGTTTCCCCATGAAAAAAGAGGCGTGGCCTCCAAGGCAAGCGATGGTGATGGCGACATTCGCTAGAGCTCCACCAAGGACCTTTATGAACCTCGGTGCATAGGCGAGTGATATGTCTAATATTGTCGGAGCAAAATCGACCAGCAGCTCGTTGAAATTCACATAAGATGATCATCTTCGCAGCCACCACAGAGAGAGAGAGAAGATGACCCATTTTGAAATCCTAAATTAGGTCGACAGTGGTGGACACGATGGACATCATGACACTGCATGCGGCGAGGCCAAAGATTGACACCGCATTTACGGCAGACAAGGGAAAAGAAGGTGAAAAAGAAAAAATTGTTGTTTCAAATACCAAGAAAAGTGCCCCTCCCTTCCCGCATAGGTGATGGCAAGAAGGGAGTCTGGCCGATCTGGAAGGATGACCCGTGGCTAGGGTACGACATTAAGCTCCGGTGTCATGTTGAAATTCTAAATAATACAAAATCAAGCAGAATTTTTCACAGTTATGAGGAGGGTATAAATAACTCTGACATAAATCCTAGAATATGAAATATAATAAGAAAAAAATAATATAAAAAGAAAGATATATCACCTAATATTTCCAATTAATTAATTCCTATTAATTATTTGGAGATAAAAGAAATAATATAAAATAGGAAAGGAAATAGCTCCCAATTCAAGGAAATAATTTATTTCTTATTTCCTAATATAACATCTAACACCATAACTATCAAAAAAATGCCGCACCCTGAGAAAAAGGCCTTCAGCATCAGCAAAGCAATTTTGAAAAAAAATAAAAACATCAACTATAGTCAACATGTCACATAAGAAATCACCACACATTATGGCTACATGAAAATAATGAAATTCATGTTTAAGAACAATACTAAATATAGTAAGAGTCTTTTTAAACAATAGTGCATGCAAAAGGTTAAAAGAGCCGAATAACTGCATAAAAATTTAATAAAAGGTACTCAATTGTGAAAATAAGACAAGATGCATAGTTCATTGCAATCAAATAACTTCTTACATAAATAGCACACAATTCTTGCATATGTACATATCTCACACCTAAACTTTCATACTTTCAAAGTTGGCACTTTGAAAACCTATGCATGAAAAAGAGTATTTCTCTTTTCAAAAGTGATAAGTGTTATTTTTATATGATATTATTGATTTGAGTGCTGTGTGTCTAGATATGAATGTTTAGGTGTGAGGTACATAAATACATAAGAATTGTGTGGTATGTACGTAAATGTCCCTTAATATTTAACTGAAAAAGAAGCAAAAGGCAAGCTCATATTTCTCAAATTAGATCCAGTGAGCCAAAATAATGGGAGAAGCCAAAAAACTATTTTGAATATGTATCTAGGACTTCACATATTCATGCAATAAAAGCTCTAACTTTTGAACAGAGTAGAAAACAAAAACAAAATGGCAGATCTGTCAATTTAACTCCTGATTACCTGTAGTTTAACTTCACTATACAAAACATAAGTGAGATTGCTAAAATCAACTAAATGACAGATGATGCTCTAATTTCTTCAAAAAAATAAAAAAGCATTTAACTAGATAACACCCAATTCTTATGTATTTACAAATCAAACACTTATTTGATTTTTGCATTTAAACCACCCAAATCTTTCATATTACATAAAAAATATTACTATTTTAGCTTTTAAAGAGTGAAATGTACTTTTTCATGCATAGGAAAGGTGGTACATATGTAGAAATAGAAGTTTAGGTGTTAGAAGTGTAAATACATAAGCGCTGAGAAGTATGCATGTAAATCTTCCACATATAAATTGATTATTGTAACACTACATGAGTTCCAAATTCAATCAACTTTGTCCCATGCCAAACTTTCATATCATTTCCAAAGCATCAATTCATATTAGTCAAATCAAAGATCAATCAACCCCATGGGCCAAACTGGTTCCAATAGTGAACTTCTAAATACACACACACATATATTCATATTGTAGACTAACAATATCATAAATATGTTGATATATATATTGACTTGTTTCTCTGGTTTGGTATCAATTCAAGTAACAAAAGAAGGGCAAACTGAAACCACTGATTGGCTTTATTAAAACATAAACAATAAGTTAAGGAGCCCAAAACTGGAAGAAGCTAGCAAGCATAATAAAAATTCAAAAGCTAAAAATGTGTACTTAATGTGGATTACATATTAAAAATGAATCGTTAAAGTAAACTTACTTTGTCATCAATGTCCGTGAAATTGCGCACATATTTAACTTCATATCCTAAATACTTCAAATACCTGAAAGCAAAAGAAAACTCATCTTCATATATTTAGTTGACAGTAAAATGCACAAATTTTTTGAAGGAATTTAAACTTGAACCAAATAAAATATAGAACAGAACATTGTAGTAAACCCACAGTCAAATAGATATAAGTAAAAGTAACATTGCAGCAAAGTTGCTACAAATTATAATTTATGACAATGCTGTTTGACAAAAGTACTAAAATATGTCAGTGGCTTAAGTTCTTAACATGAAATCAACATGTTGCACAAATTCAAAATTGTACACATGACATTACAGGAATTTGACAAAACCAAGTTGATTAGAGAACAAAATGTGAAGCTGTTAGCATTTTAAAAAGAAAAAAAGCATCTCTGATTTTAACCATGTATAGTTCTTTTAATGAGAAGATACATTACTTTTTAAAAGAAAAGTAAAATAGTTAAATAAAGCATACTATAGTTAAATAAAATGAAATGCAGAAATTTCTTAAAATATTGAAAAAAAAATCTTAATACAATTATGGGAACTTCAAATTGGTAGAAGTCTCATATCAAGAAACCCATATTATCTTAAATACACAATGTGTACTTTCTCCCACATACAGATTGAAAAAAAAGACCTAAGCTAATAAGCAAAATAAAGGAAAGGGCGAGAGACTGATGCACAATGAAGCTGATAAAAGCCAAGCTTTCTAGAATAACAAAGAACATGATGGAGAAAGGCAATGGAGAAGAAGCATGTATGGGGGGCTAACATTTTTAGAGGAAATAAGAGTAATGTAATAAAGGAGGAAAAGTTGAGATATGTGAAGAGATAGTCAGATAAGCAAAAGGAATGAAGAAAGTGGGGCAACAAAAGCAAATGATAATATCATGAAGAAGG
>JXCR01133843.1:0-13425 GCA_002079205.1 Phalaenopsis hybrid cultivar | reverse complement strand
GTGTGTGTGTGTGTGTGTGTGTGTGTGTGTGTGTGTGTGTGTGTGTGTGTGTGTGTGTGTGTGTATCCAAATGAAGCTATACTTGGTCCCATCAAATCTAATCCCCAAACATCAAAGATTTCAACTTCTAAAATAAAATTTATGGGCNATATATATATATGATGAAGGAGTTGCTTATAACTCTCTACATGTTGAAGTAAAAAACTAGTACAGTCATCAAAAAGGAAATTGGGGACTCTTCTTTTTGGTTCAATACAAGAACCCAAGAAATCCCCCAAAAAAGGCTAGGGAACACCCCCCCAAAAAGAAAAACTACAATGGCTTAATAAAGAAAGAAAGTGAATGTAAAGTTGCATCTGCCCTAATTGTAGTCATGTGTCCTTATAGGCAATTCTGAAGTGGGGGACTTCTAGAGTATCTCCTTGCAGCAGATAGTGGAGAACAGGTGGAGGGTTAACAACAACCTCAGTCTTTTTAGAATGTGATCCAAGCTGGGCCAACTAATTTGTAGGCTGATTTCCTTCCCTATAGGTGAAAGTGAACTGGATTTGTATCTTGCTACTAAGATCTCTGATTTTGTTTAGCCAGTATGAGTGATGCCAGGTAGCCCCATCCTCATGATTTAAAAGGGTAATAATTACAGAAGAGTCCACTTCCAGCCAAATCATATTCCAATTAGCCTTAGTGGCAAGATTGATAGCCAAATACACAGCAATGAGTTCAATCTCAGTGGCATCATTGGCCAAAACTAGGGTATAGAAATACAGCAGGCACTTACCCAAATGGTTTCTGTAAATATCTGCCACTCCAGCTCCATTTTTTGTAAAGCTTCCATAAGTGTTAATCTTCACAATGGGATGTTTTGGGGTTTTTCAGTAGACTCTGATAACTTGAATAGGTTTAGAATTGATAGGTGGCAGGAGTTGGAGATGATAGGAAATTTTTTTCAGTTGATCATCTTATGAAGATAAGTTAAACAATTTCTAGCAGTTTTCCCAACATTTGGATTAGCTTCTTCAAACTTGACCTTATTTCTTTCCATCCAGATGAACCAAGCAATAGTAAAAGGAATAGCAGAATACTTTCTCTTTTGCCATAACAACCAACACTTGACAAGCCTATCCTAAGTGAACTCTTTCTCATCAATTTTCAACTGATTCAAAAATTGTTTCCAAACCAGTTGAGCAAAATTACATTCAAAGAATAAGTGATTTAGAGTTTCCTCCTCATTCTTACATAACTAACATTTAGAGGGACCCCTCAATCCCTTCAGCTTGAGAAGTCATCTGTAGGGATCAGTTTATGAAATATTCTCCAACAGAGAAAAGACATAGAAGGGGATAGGAATTAATTCCATATATATTCACCCCAGGGTATTTGCTCCCAACTGAAACTTTTGGAGTATATGGCTTCGGTAAGGCTTTGGTGGGAAGTAGTCTGCCACAATACTTTGTCAGCTGCACTTCTATTAAACTTTATGCTGGCCACTTTAATAATAGAGCGAAGTTGCAGAAGATTAGATAACTTTACCAGGGACCACTCATCACCATCCCAGCAATCAGCCACTTTCAAATCACTATTGTAGATATTGGTAATGGGGGATAACCAGTCTTTGGGACACCAATTATCAAGCCAAAACTTGATATCCCCATTGCCCATTTCCCAACTGTAATTGGTTTCAGCAATATGTCTGAATTTCAGCATTTTCACCCAAATTTTAGAATCATTAGTTTTCCTTAGGACTAGTGTGGGGTGCTGATCTTTGCAATACTTACCCCACATGAATTTTTCCCACAGGGAATTTTGGGTTCTAAACTTAATCCAGAGTTTACAAAAATTAATTTGAAGGAGTTGATCAAGATCCTTTAAGCCAATTCCCCCAACAATTTGAGGTTTAGCAGCTTTTCTCCAGAAAGCCCAATGCATTTGTTGTCTTTGACCTGACCACAGAAATTTATTGAATATTCTTTCCAGCTAGGCTTGAGTGCTTTTCTTAATGGTAGTCATTTGCAGTATATAAGATGGGAAGGTAGTGATAATGCTATTTAACAAAGTAATTCTTCCCCCATTAGATAGGAAGGTCTGTGTCCACCCATTGAGAAGACTAGAAATTTAGTTCAATACCTCATCAAATTGAATTTGTTTGGTTCTGCCAGTGATAAGAAGCACCCCAAGGTACTTAATTGGGAGTAGAAAAGTTGTAAAGCCAGTATATTCAGATGCCCAATGTTTGTGAGTAGAGGAGGCTTGTTTATAGAAGACCATCTGACACTTTGCTGGATTGAAGAACATTCCTAAATGAGCTCGGAATTTTTGTAGTGTCTGGAAAAATTTTCTGATAGCATTTTTACTGGCTCTGAAGAAGACCATTATGTCATCAACATACAGTAAATGGGTAATGACAATGTTGGATCTATGATGGTATCTGTTGTGACTGTGATTCAACAAAGCATCATCAAGAATTCTAGATAAGTAATCAATAGCAAGTTAAAAATGGTGGGTGATAATGGATCCCCTTGCTTTAACCCTCTAGCAGCAGTGAATGAACCCCTCCCTTGCCCATTTATCAAAATAGAGTGTTCATTGTTATGTAGCCACCTCCTAATCAGGTGACAGAAATCAATGTTAAAGCCTCTGGCAAAAAGGACTTCCATTATGAAATCCCAGCTTATGGTATTATAAGCTTTCCTTAAGTCCAGATTATATACCATATTGCCCCCTCTACAAGTTTTGTTCAAATCCTGTAATAGTTCTTGAGCCAGAAGAGTGTTATCAATGATGGACCAACCTTTCACAGAGGCTGTTTGATTGGGTTTTATTTATAGAATCCAGGTGAGGTTGTAGCCTATTCACAACGATTTTGCTGATGATTTTGCTAATGACAGTGGTCAAACAGATAGAACTGAAATGGTTCCAATTCTGTTGTATATCAGGTTTAGAAATCAGTACAGTGGTGGAGGACCAAAAGTACTTTGGAAGATTATTGCATTGGAAGAAGCTTGCTACTGCAGCAATAACATCAGCCTTAATAATCTCCCAGGACTTCTTGTAAAATTCAGCAGTGAAGCCATCAGGGCCAGCAGATTTATTACTGTCTATGGAGCTGATTGCATTCCAAATTTCCTTTTCATTGAGGATACCTGTAAGCTTAAGGCTAGTAGTGTAATTCAGTTCAACAAGGAAGTGTCCCTTCTCAATAGGGGGTCTGAAGTTATGATCCTGATTTAGCAAATCTTTGTAATAACTTATAACATCATTAGCTATATTAGTATTGTCATGTAACCACTGGCCATTGGCATTTTGACTAGCATGGATTGTGTTGCACTTTTATTTATATTTAATATAGGAATGAAAGAATCTAGTGTTTCTATCCCCATCAGTGAAAAAATTCATAGCTGCCTTTTGTTTAAGGAATTTTTCCTGATAATCAATGACACTAAGAAGGTGGTTCTGAGCAATCATCAGTTTCTTTTCCTCTACATTGCCAATCTGTTCTCCTTGCTCCAAATTTTTGACTTCATCTTCAGCCTCCTGGACTTTGGCATGCACATTTCCAACAGTTTCCCAGGTCCAACTTCTGAGGGCTTTGGCAATCTTGATTTGCAGTAAACTTAGCTTGACAAGGGGTTAGGATGGGAAACCCCTTTCCATAGGTCAAAAATGTACTTATTGTAGGAAGGGTGTGTAGCCCATATGTTAAGATATCTAAAAGGGGGGAAGGAGTTACAATTATCAGTTGAAGTAATGCAGTATAGGTCTATGATCTGAGCCAGCAAGACTAAGATGAGTGACAAAAGTGAGGAGGAAATGGTTAAATTATGCATCATTTACCAACATTCTATCAAGCCTTTACTAAATAGCTCCCCTTTTCCAAGTGAAAGCAGGTCCCTTGAAACCCAGATCAAAGAGACCATGCCTGTGGATATTATTACTGAATGTGTTCATCTTGGTAGGATTTGGGACTCTTCCTCTAGATTTTTCAGTAGTAGAAGTGATACAATTGAAGTCTCTCCCCACCAGCCATAGGGAGTCCACCTGTTGGCTGATGTTAATCAACCTATTCCATAACTCCTTTCTAGCATCCTTTGTGCAGCCAACATAAATGAAGGTAGCTTCACTCTTATGTCCATTCATATTGAATGAAAGGTGGACAAATTGTGGATGATCAATCAGAATATTTGAGTTGATTTCTCTTCTGCAAAAAAATCCAAATTTTATTGTTAATGTTCCTAAAATGGGTGAAACTAGCAAACTTTTTAATCAGATTCTGAGGGTTCTTGTGAACCATGGGTTCAAGGATAACAATACACCATAACTTGTATTTAAAATTAAGTTATAAAACTCTTTTTAGGGAAAGAGGGTTAGCCATCCCCCTTATATTCCAGCAAAGTAGATTAATCATGAAGTGGAGGGTGTGGGGAAGGCTGAGATCTTGATCTAGTTCTTCCTCTAAGATTTGGAGATCCATTTGTTGCTCTTTCAGCCTTCATAGAGTGTACCTCTGATTGTAATTTTTGCACTTCTGTTCCTGGTTTTTTTCTTTTCCTTGGTATTTTAATTTGCCAATCTTCTTCAATTGTTTATTTCATTTCAATAATGATTGGTTCCTTTGGAGCTTTGTCAGGGATCTCTGTGATGATTTGCTTCCCCTTCTTAGCCTGCAAGGGGGATGTGGGTGTGATAATTGTGATTTCAATATCATCCTTTCTGATTGGTCTGTGTAAAGGGGTATCAACTTGGCTGTTAGGTTTAGATAGCTTTCCAAGAGGATCAACATCTGGTGGAACCTCATTAATTCTTGGGGGTGATTCTTCCAGCCTTTGATTTATTTCCTGTTTATTTTCTAAAATTATTTCTTCAGCAATACTCCTTGCAGCATTAGTTACAGTTCTTTCAGTAACTGTGTGGTTTCTTCCTTCCATTTTCATGTTTGGGGGATGTAATCTATAGCATTTGTCTACAATATGACCAAACATCTTGTAATGTGGAAAATAATAAGGTTTCTGTTCAGTAATTATTTCCTGCCAGAACCCTTCAGCATCAGAACCAATCTAAATTCTCTTCAGTACAGGGAGTGTGATATCTCTTTCCACTTGAATTCTAGCAAGGCCAGGTCTGGCCTTATTATATGTGGGAGCATCCGCTCTTATAGGTGTACCTAATGCTCTACCATTGTTAAATAGAGCAATGAGCTTGAAGTAGTGGAGTGGGAGGGCAGGTAACTTGAACCAAAGGGGTACCACAGGAGGTTCTTTACTAGGATCAAACCCTGGGGTCCATTTGATAATTTTCATATTTGTTCCAGCAATGTTAACAGATTGTTTAGCAAACAATATTGTATAGTATTCCTCAGCTGCCAACTGGATTAGGAGATGCCTCCCATCCAAAAGCCCAATTTTCCCCTTGCCTATAAACTTCAGTGATTCAAAAAAACTTCTGACTAGCTCCATTTTAGGATGTCCTAGCTGAAATTTTCCCACCAAAGTGAACTTAACCTCTTCCTTTAATGCATCAATTTCCTTGGTAGTGAAGTAAACAGTAATTTCACCTTCTTTAGACCCAAGAGGGTGAATATAAGGACTACTTCCTTTTCCAGCAATAGTATCATGGAATTCCTGTGGGAATACCAAAAGTTCATAATCTTGTAAAATTTCAGTTGATTTTCCAACCACACCAGCATAGGTTGCTTTTTTCCATTGAGAATTTGTGGAAACATCAATGGAAGAGGCCATCACCCTTCTAAAACAAGCAGGAGCTTGTAGTTTAGCTAGAAGGTAAAAGGTTGTCCAAGAGGAAACAGAAAATAAGGCAGAGCCACTTCTGAAATGCAAAGTGACAATAAACAAGAAAAACCAGAGGAGTTTTCTCCCCAAGGGGAGCCCAACAAAGAATAAATCCCAATAACTAGGGGAAATGAGAGCTCCCCCAGTATTAGTGGAATAAAGAAGAATGAGAAGCCAATGTAACAAAGCTATTGAAATGAGATGAAAGTGGAACAGCAGCCACCAATGTAACAGTGCCAAAGAAAGGTTTAAAGGAGCAGTAAAAGGAGATCAACCAGTGAACTCTAAGTTCACCAAAAGAAGCCAGCAGGGCAAACTCCACCACCACCAACTTGAAGCAGCAGCCACACTCCTTCATCCTGCCAGAAACCCTAGCAGAGCTCCTTCTCCAGCCACCAGCATCTTTATATATATATATAAACATGTGATCGATGTCAGCTAGTAGGCAGTATTTTAGAAAGAAATGAAATGCCTTGGAATGTTCAATAGTTTTGGCATTTTGATGGTGCTGGTGATCCTTGGTATGTTCTTTGGCAACTTCATAAAAAAGTTATTGTAGCCTTGAGGAGTGGGAATTATCAGGTTTTTGGCAATGTCCATGATAAAGTTACTGAAGCCCAATAATTGGTTGATTCTCTTGAAGCTCAAGTTATCTTTGATCATACTTTGGTTGATGAGATTGCTCATAAACATGCTAGCCTACTTGATTCTATCTCTTTAGAGGAGCAATTCCTAAAACAAAAGGTAAATGATATTCATTTTAAACATGGAATCACAACACTAACTATTTTTATGTTTCTATTAAAAATAGGAGGAACATCAATACTATCTTGAAGATAAAAAATTCCAATGGTGGTATGATTACTGGTGATAGGGAAATTGGGGAGGATGCTGCCCTTTATTTCTCTGAGTTATTTATTTCCTGCATGGAAGTCCATACTCTTAAACGAGATCTCATTGCTAAGGAGCGGGATTATGTTACTGAGCTATCTTTAACCATTATTCCAACTAAGCAAGAAATTCTTACTGCTTTTCAGAATATCAATCCTAGCAACGCCATGAACCTGATGGTTTTACTTCCATCTTTTACATCAAATGTTGGGACATAATTCACAAAGAGGTTACTTTGACAAATCAAAGCTTTTTTATGGGTAATGATCCTGAGAAAATTTTCACTTCTTCTCTCATTGTGCTTATCCCCAAAACTATAGTTAAGACTAATTGGGAAAATTTTAGACCGATTTCACTCACTACTATTATGTCTAAAGTCATAAGCAAAATAATTGTCTCTAGACTCCAACCTCATCTCTCTACACTCATCTCTCCTCAACATTCTGCTTTTATTCATGGTAGGGAGATATGTGAGAATATTCCACTTGCCCAAGAACTGGTGGAGGATTTAGATAAGAAGTGCAGGGCTGGAACAATGGTCCTTAAGCTGGATCTTAAAAAACCTTTTGACATAATTAGTTGGGATTTCATCATTAACACTCTTCAAGGCAGAGGTTTTTCCTCAACTTTCTGCACTCTTATGAAAAGATGGTTGTATAACAAACACTATAGTATTGCAGTTAATGACAGCTCTTATAGCTTCTTTTCTGCTAAGAGAGGTATAAAACAAGGAGATCCCCTTTCTCCCACCATTTTCATTATGGTCTTCGACTACTTCTCCAGGCTTATAAACAATTTACATGAATCTCATCCTTACTTGCATTATAATCATAAGTATAAGATTCAGGTTAGCCACATAGCATATGTATATGTGCAATTATTTTTTTCCAATGCCTCTAAACTTTCCATCAAGGTTTTAATGAAATCCATAAATATTTTTTAGCAAACTTCTAGGCTTCAGTTTAATAAAGCTAAATTCTATTTATATTTATGAAAATATGTTAGCACTGATCATTCAAACTAGGCCACCTCCTATACTGGTTACACTACGACACCTCTCTCTCTTAAGTATCTTGGTGTTAACCTTCTTAGATGTAGAATTAAAGAAACTTAGCTTGATTTTATGGTGGAGAAAATAAAAAAATAGAATCATTGCGTGGAGAAATGTTTTTTCTTCATATGGGGGAAGGCTTGCTCTTTTGCAAAGTGTTCTTCAAAGTATTCCTCTATATGCCATGCAAGTACTTAACTTAAAGAAGAGCACACAAAAATCTCTTGAACATATTTTCAATAAATTTCTATGGTCTGGGGCTGGTATTGTTAAATCATGGCTATCTTGACATAAAATCTATAAAAATCTCTTAGCGGGGTTTGGGGTTTACAAATCTTCAACATATAGCTGAGATTAATATGTGTAGGACTGTCAAAATGGCTCGTTGTTCGCAAAAAATTCGTGTTCAACTCATTAAGAAGCTTTTGTTTGGCTCGTTAAGAAGCTCGTGTTTGGCTCATTCGCTAAGTTAACAAGTCAAAGACAAAAAACACAAAGAAATATTTGTTTGTTCGTGTTTGGCTCATTTTGGCTCAAAATACTACTAATCAATTATATATATATATATCTTTGATGAGTAGTATTTTTAAAAAAAATTAATTATCTACAAGGCTACAAAGATTTATAATCAATTAAAAGAATTAATGAAGAAAATAGAATAGAAATTATTACATTAAGTTTAAATTACATTTTAAATCTTGTGTCCATCCTTAACATCTTATAGCTACGTGATTAGGGTTGTCAAAACGACTCTTTCTTCATGAATAACTCGTGTTTGGCTTGCTAAGAAAACGAACCGAACACGAACACACTTTTTGAGCTCGAAATATGAATGAGCCCAACACGAGCTGAGCCTAGGCTTGCTCTAGTTTGGCTCATTTACACCCTTAAATATGTGTAAGTTGTGGTATAAATTTAGAGTTGGTTCTTCTCTTTGGGCTCAATTTATTTTTTACAAATGTTGTTCTCATGAACATCCAGCTTTGGTTAATTGGAAGGTGAGGGATTCTAAAATTTGGAAGTCCATTATTAAGGCTAGACCCTTAGCCAATTGTTTCATTTATTGGGATATTGGAGAGGAGAAGGTCTCATTTTGGCATGAACATTGGGAATCTTCTGTTTTTTAGAATGTTGCTTCTCTTTTAACGGATGATCTCTTAGTCTTGGATTCTTAGATTAATGGAAATTGAGACATTGACAAACTTAAACTTTTGGTGGGGGAGGAGGCTGCCTTCATTGCTACAAATCCTATTCTTCCCAATAAGCCCAACATGCCTATTTGGAAGTTCTCCACAACAGCCTCTATTTTGAAAATGCTTTACTTCAGTATGCATATCGTTCAAACATGGAAATGGGGATCATATATTTGGAATTCTTACACTTCCCCCTCTATCTCCTTTTTTTTTTAGAGATCTTTTCATTCCTTACTTCCCCTTGATGATATTTTAAATCTTAAAGGTTTAAGATTAGCCTCTAGGTGTTTTTTATGTAATTGCGATGAGAAAACTTACACACATCTGTTTTTCTATTGCTCCTTTTCACATGCTGTATGGAATATGGTTGGCCAATTCTTTAACATCTATTGGCCACTTTCCTCTCGTTTGGAGGATATTTTGGCTACTTGTAAATCTTCTTAGAGATATGATAAAAAGCTTGCTCATTTTACTTTAACTGTTTTATGGTTTTTATGGTCTCTCAGGAATAGATAAAAGCATAATAGCTCCCCACCAACTCCTCCCCTCTTTGTTTCACATTTACTTTCATACTATTTTAAAGCTTCCAAGTCCTTAGCTAAAACCATGTGTAGCAATGTTTTAAAAAAGGGTGAACAACCTCTACTTGTTAGATGGCATCCCCCTCCCCAAAACTGGATCAAGGCTAACATTGATGGAAGCTGGGCTCCTAATGGAGTTGGTGTGTGTGGGGTTTTTAGAAGCTATAATGGGAGTATGCTTTGTTTATTTGCAACACCTGTAAAGGTTGATGACCCTACGGAAAATGAATGTTGGGTTGTTTTGTTTGCTATTCAAATTGTTATTATATTTAAAATCTCAAAGCTTCTTATCAAAAATTATTCTAAGATTGTCTATGACATGCTAAAAAATGCCAGTGCACCAATTTGGAATTTAATTCATATATGTAATCGTATATGGCACCTTATATCTTCTAATCAGTTTCAAGTGTTTTTTTCCTTTATTCACAAAGAAGGCAATGCCCTTGCTGAGTGGTTAGCAAAAAATGGTTGCGATGGGATTTTAGTTGGCTTAGATTCTCCCTTGCCTCTTAAGAGGCTCTTACTTGGAGATAACCATAATATTCCTTACATTAGATGCTGATGTTGTGCTTTCTATGCTTACTCGGATTTTTAATTATGTGCTGGCTCTCTCTTTTTTTTCCCTTATGTTTTTTAACTGGAACAAGATGACTAGAAGTATTTTGTTCTTCTTGCCCTTTTTTTGTTTTCTGCTTTCTACACCATCTTATGGACAATGTTTCTGGGGCCGGGTTTACTGGACTGCTCCTTTTCTTCAGCTGCTTGTTTGCTATTGTTTTCATGGAATTTTTTACATTACTAGATTTTTGTTATTAGTTGGAGATTCAACACTGCAATGTTTTCTCTTCTATTGCTACCTTTTAGTTGATTTAGGTAGCACATGGACTTTTGTTTCCTAGTTTTTTGCTGAAGCCTGAGAGGATTGAAGCTCACATTGCTAGAAGGACTTATGATTTTCATGTCTATATCACTATTGATTTCTTTTCTATGTTGCCTACCTATAGGTTCACAGGAAGTAATTGGACTCTAATGACTTATGAGCTACTTTACTTTTTTCCTTTAGCTCGACTGTTAACTGTTGTGTCTCTCACTGGACCAGAAAGCCTCCCTTTCAGTATTGCTGCTCTCTTTTACAGTTAATATGGTTTTTGAAATACATGTATTTTTTGGGTATATGTTTTTTTTTGGTGTACAATTTTGTGGGTTTACATGTATTTTTGGGTGTTTTTTTACTTTCTTTCTTTCCTTTTGTTTTGCATGTAATTGTACTATGGATAGTGGAACCCCTAGGATTATGGTGTATTTCTTTTTGATGGGGATACACTATCCCTCCCAAAGCTATGTAACCTTTTTTAATATTAACGCATAAGAATCCATGAGTTGCTCTTTTATTAACAATATATATATATATATATATTTAAAGGAAAAGAGCTAAGCTATAGCTCCATACATGTTAATGTGAAAGTTGGATTACAAAATGAGTGAGAAGAACACTCAAAACACATCCTTCCCCTCTGTCTAACTAAATCATACAATGAAGTATACAAAAAATATGGGAAATATCTAAGATACACACAAAAGCTTGTCCTAATGTGAAAATAAAAAATCACCCCCTACAATTAATATAAGGAATGGATAAACTATCCCCATGGAGAAGAATTTCAAGCTGAGTTGAAGGTATAGTCCCTACAACAATCTCTTCATTATCCTTCCCCCTAGCTGCCAAACTATGTGCAGGAGTGTTACCTTCCCTTAAGATATGCTGTAAAATCTCTTCAACATTGATCAACAAGCTCTGGATCTTAGTAGTCCACCTAGCAACATTCCATGGAGCAGCCTCTTCCTGATTCAGAAATCTATTACAGCTGAAGGAGTCAGACTCAACTATCAATTTTATGATGTTGCATTGCTTGGCAAGGTAGATGGCTCAATAAATAGCAATCATTTCAGCTTCTAGTGCATCAAATGCCCAAGTTGGAGAGGAAAAGTATAACATGCACTTCCCCAGAGAGTTCCTAAAGAGTCCTCCCACACCAGCAGCCTCCTTACAAAAGCTTCCATATGTATTGGCTTTCAACCACCCTTTAGGAGGTGGGTTCCAGAGAACTAAAGTAGGAAATTTTAGCTTCTTCACACTAGGCACCCAATTCAAGAAAATATTGTGAAAATACTGAAATTTTATTATCTTTTGCAAGTAAGAAGTACAATTCAGAACCACATCCATCTCCTTTGGTTTGCTGTTTTCATACTCAAACTGGTTCCTACACATCCAAAGGAACCAGGCAACAATGAAAGGAATGATTATTAACTTGGCATCTAACCATTTATATATATACATATTAACATCTCTAAATAGAGTAGGCAAATAAAATCCGGATTGTAAAATTTTATGAACAATTCTATCAATCCTAAAATGACCCCCAAATTTTGAATCATGACATTTTTGGATAATTTCTTCTATTTCTTTATATGACACATATCTCCGCATAACTAAATCTTTGCATTGTTTGTACAAATATGGGTCATCCCAAAAATAAAATTTTATATCATGAATAAATTTTTTCTCTTGTTTCTTTATCAATCCATATGATAAAATACAATTAATAAAGTAGTTTACAATATCAGCATACCATGTTATTACTCATTATTTAACAATATGAAGCTACTCATTGGGATAAGTTTCACTAATTTTTTTTCAAGATCAATTGTTTCTTCCTATTGCAGCCTTGATAAATGATCAACTATTTTATTATCAGATTCATTCATATCTACCTCCTCAAAATCAAATTCTTTCATCAGAAGTACCCATCTAATTAATCTTTGTTTCACATCCTTTATTTGCATCAAATATTTTATAGCAGAGTGGTCTGTATGCACAGCACATTCAACTCCAATTAGATTTGACCTAAACCAATAAAAAAACATAAACAATATCTAATAACTCTTTTTTAGTAGTGGTATAATCAATTTGAGCATCATTTAGAGTTTTACTATCATAGTATATAACTTTATAAATTTTTTCTTATATCTACCCTAAAATAACTCCAGTTATATAATTCCTTGCACCACACATTAGTTCAAATAGTTTCTCCCAATCAGGCGAAACAATTATAGGAGCTGTGATTAATTTTTCCTTCAATGTTTCAAAGGCGTTAAGGCACTCTTGATTAAAATCAAATTTTGTATCTTTTTCTAAAAGTTGGCATAAAGACTTTACCGCCTGTAAAAATCAGCATGTGCTAAAAAACTTCTAAATCCTCTTACAGTAGTAGGTGGAGGTAGGTTATCTATAGCTCGAATTTTTGTTGGATCTACTTCCATACCATTTTCTGAAATTTTATGCTTAAGTACAATTTCTCCTCCAACCATGAATTGAATTTTTTCCAAGTTTAATAATAAATTCAACATTTCACATCATTTTATAACTTTCTCTAAATGATTTAGACATATTTTAAATGAAATTCCAAACACTAAAAAATCATCCATAAAGACTTTTATCCCTTTTCAATAAAATCACTGAAATTTGACAGCATACATCTTTGAAATGTCACAGGAGCATTACTTAAACCAAAGGGCATTCGTTAAAAAGAAAAGTACCATAACAACTAGTAAATGTTATTTTCTCTTGATCCTCTAGGGCAATTAGAATTTGATGATAGCCGATATATGCATCTAAAAAGCAAGAATAATTGTGCCCAGCTAGCCTATCCAACATTTGGTCCAAAAAGGGTAAAGGAAAGTGATATTTCCTGGTGGTTGAATTTAGTTTTCTATAATGAATGCATATTCGCCATCCAATGACTTTTCTTATTGGTATTAATTTATTATTCTCATTTGTCACAATAGTTTATCGATCACTACATTTGAAGTTATTAGTCGCTTGAATGGATATCCCGGCGCCCGGTTTAATATATATATATATATAT
>JXCR01133842.1:82823-96461 GCA_002079205.1 Phalaenopsis hybrid cultivar | reverse complement strand
AAAATTTTATGAACAGTTCTATCATTTCCAAAATGTCCTCCAAATTCAGAATCATGACATTTCTGAATAATTTCCTAAAATTCTTTGTAAGGCACACATCTTCTCATTACTAAATCTTTACATTGTTTATATAAATATGGGTCATCCCAAAAATAAGACTTTGCATCATGAATGAATTTCTTTTCCTATTGTTTTGTTAATCCATATGGTAAAATACCACTAACAATATAATTTACAATATCATCATACTAATGTATTTCTCATCCTTTAATAGCATAAAGTTGTTCATCAAAAAAATTTTCATTAATTTTTTTTTCCATGTCAAGTATTTCTTCTTGTTCTAGCTTATAAAGATGATCAACAATTTGATTATCAATAGCTTTCTTACCGAATATTACAAAATCAAACTCTTGCATCAAAAGTACCCATCTAATTAGTTTGGTTTCATATCCTTTTTTTGCATCAAATATTTAATAGTCGAATGGTCAGTATGCACAAAAAATTTAGCTCCAATCATATATGACCTAAACTTATCAAAAGCATACACAATGACTAATAACTCTCTTTCAGTGGTGGTGTAGTTAATCTGAGCATCATTAAGAGTCTTACTAGCATAACATATAACTTTAAAAATCTTATCATATCTTTACCCTAATGCAACTTCAATAGCTTAATCACTAGCATCACACATTAATTCAAAAGGTTTCTCCCAATAAGGTGAAACATTTATAGGAGCAGTGATAAATTTTTCCTTTAAAGTTTCAAAGGCTTTAAGGCAATTTTGATTGAAACAAATTTTATATCTTTTTCCACAAGTTGGCATAAAATGTTTAGTAATTTTTGAAAAATATTTAATATATCGCCTGTAAAATCCAGCATGTCCTAAAAAACTCCTAACTCCTTTTACATTAGTAGGCGGGGGTAAGTATGATATAACCTGAATTTTTGCAAGATCTACTTCCATGCCATTTCTTGAAATTTTATGCCCAAGCACAATTCTCCCTACAACCATAAATTGTCTTTTTTCCTAATTCAATACAAGATTAGTCTTTTCACATCATTCAAGAACTTTATCTAAATGATTTAGACATATTTCAAATGAAGTTCCAAACATAGAAAAATCATCCATAAAGACTTTAATCCCTTTTTAAATTAAATCACTGAAAATTGACATCATATATCTTTGTAATGTTGCAGGTGCATTACATAATTCAACGATCATTCACCGAAAAGCTAAAGTTCCATAAGGACTAGTAAATGTCATTTTCTTCTGATCCTCCAGAGCTATAGGTATTTGATGATAATAGGTATATCCATCTAGAAAACAAAATATCTATGCCCAACCAGCCTATCCAGCATTTGGTCCAAAAAGGGTAAAGGAAAATGATCCTTCATAGTGGCAGAATTTAGTTTTTTATAATCTATGTAGATTCACCATCTAATGACTTGTCTTATTGATATTAATTCATTATTCTCATTCATCACTATAGTCACACCTCCTTTCTTTGGAACACAGTGAATTGGACTTACCCAAGCACTATCTGAAATAAAATATATTATTCCAGCAATCTAACCATTTCAAAATTTTTTTCTTAATAACTACTTTCATCAGAGGATTTAATCTCCTTTGAGGTTCAGCTCTTGGTTCATGTTGATCTTTTAATAAAATTCTATGCATAGAAATTGAAGGACTGATTCCTTTAATATTAGCTAGTGTCCATCCAAAGGTTTTTTTATATCTTCTCAAAGTTTCCAACAACTGTTGTTCTTGCACATCAGTTAATTCTAAGGATTCTATAACTGGTAATGTAGATAAATCTTTTAAGAATGCATACTTCAAATGTGTAGGAAGTGTTTTCAGTTCTAGTTTAGGAGGTTTCTCAATAGATGACATAAAATTCTTATTACTTTCTGTAGGATCTAGCATTTCAATTTTTTTTCTGAACATAATCCAAATCTTCTTTACTTAAATTTTATCCTTATTTTGATATTCCATATATTCCTTTTCAAATTCCCTAGCAAATGCCTTTTTGAAATATTCATGGCTTAGATATTCATTAATATCCATTCTGAAGCATTCAATCTCTTGCTCTTTTGCAGGGTATCTTATTGATTTTGCAATATTAAATGTATCCTCTTGATCATTAACTCTCATAGTTAGTTTTCCTTTCTGTACATCTATCAAAGTTCTTCCAGTGACAAGGAATGGTTTTCCTAAAATGATAGTAATTTCTTTATCTTCCTCCATATCTAATCAATAAAGTCAACAAGAAGGATAAATTTATCAACTTTTACCAAAACAACTTCTATAACTCCTTTAGGATAGGTAATCGAACGATCAACTAACCGAAGAGTTACAATTGTAGGTGAAATATCTCCTAAGCCCAACCTTCTGAAAATTGATAATGGTATAAGATTAATACTGGCTCCTGATTTCGACTGTTTATATGCAACAGTATAACAATGTATGCAATTATTCTCTTCACATATCTTTCCTACTTTGCAACAACACAAAAAACTTGATCCTGAAGAAAATAAAAGTTTAACTTTTAAATTTATATATATATTGAGATACTATACAAGTATACGTATCGTTATCAAGTAATATAGAACTTTTTGATTAAGCCATGAATATCAAACCCACAGGGAGTGTTCACAATATGCACTTCTAAATAACAAACTTTCTATTTCAAAAAGATAATTACTTAAACCATAGGTATTTTGACAGTAATTAAAATTCAATTCTTTTTGGTATTTTTGATATTTTGACAAAACATAATCAACTTCTAAATATAACTTGAGTTTAAGTAAAAGAAAAGCACTGAATATGAAATATCTTTCTCATTATCATGAATCAGTAATAAATATAGGAATTTTGTTGTGGAAGTATTCAAATTGTGTTGTTCAAAATATGAGCAATATCATTCTTTACCCTTACTAGAGATGCTATAAAGAACATTAGCTAATTTAAAGTTTGAATAGTTCTAAAGACTGGCTAGGCAAGGAAGATACCAGCTCTCACTCTAGAGTTCCCTCGATTCCCTCCACCCGGGGGCTAACATCTTATAATAAACCAAGTTGGGGGCTTTAGCCTGTCACTCTAAAGTCCTCTAACTCTACACCCTTCAAAAATTATTTTCCTATTTATTTAACTAATCATATGAATACATTCTCATTCATACAACCTCATGTGATTCTTTCCAATTATTGACTGAGACAATACCAGTCCAGTACATTCTCATTCATACAACCTCATGTGATTCTTTCCAATTGTTGACTGAGACAATACTAGCCAGATTCTTACATGTTCTCACAAAAATTACATTCTCATTCATACAACCTCATGTGATTCTTTCCAATTGTTGACTGAGACAATACCATTCTGGTTCTTACATATTCTCACAATAAATTTTAACATCTAGATGGGTCAGATCAAGAAGTAAATAAAATACATGAAATTAAATCATCACAACTTCTTCCAACATTAAAGATTAATAATCTCTACTACTTCCATCAACACTTTAATTACTTATCATTTTAAGGAGAAGATAAAGAAAACTACTCAGAATTCATGGAGAAAACAAAACCACACTTTAGTTTAAAAGTAGAAAGCATTGTCAAACCAACAAGAAGTCTCGATTAAAACCAAAAGTAGTTTAAAAACAAAGATAAAAACTTATCTCAAATCATCCACCAAACGCTTAAGTTCCTTTAAATCTATTCTCTCTTACAACACTCTTAACTCTCACAATAAAATTGAAAACAAAAAAGATAAGGTAAATTTCTGGCGCCTGAAAAATCTCTCCAAAAGTTTCTCCACGAACTATTTCAAGAACTTCTTAAGACTCCCCCTATTTTTTTTTCAACTTCATTCTTTTATAATTTTCTAAGAGGTACATTGGTATCTCTTTAAAATGTGTCATGATTCAATGTATTTTCTAAAGGATGCCTCCTTTCACAAGTCTTCTAACCATATTTTGGTTTCTAGTGGTCATAACCGCCCTCTTTAGCCAATAGGTGCCTCAGGTGTCCCTTCAAAATTTGGTAAAATGAATTAACCTGTCAAATAAATGTCTCTGATGCTTAAGCACGGGGCCTCTGGCACTTAGGCGCAGCCTTCTCTGTTTCACTGACGCTTAAGCGCCGGATCTAGCTCTTAGGCGCCAGAACACTTTTGCACCATTTTTGCATTTTTGCTCAATATTTGATCTTTTTTCACTCCTTTTAGAATTTTTCACCTTTTTTACTTGTACCTGATAGAAAAACACACAAACACCTTCCATTAAAGTGTAATATCTCAACAATAGGTATAAAAATATGTTTAAAAATACTATATATTTTAAGTGTATCAAAATCCCCCAAACTTAAGATGTTACTTGTCCTCAAGTGACACTTCAATCTTTAAAAACTAAGTATGATATGTATATGAGTTTCTTTAGGAGTTATTAAAATTTAGATTTAGAAATATAGTAGTCCAACTTTAAAAAAATATTTAGTAAATGAGACCAACTTAAAACTTAGAAATTTTTAATGTTAAGAAATATGAAAATATGTGTTCTTATCTAATTCAAAAATATTGTAGATTTCCTAAATATAGAAATTAGTCCTTTTATTATCTAAACTTAAAAAAAATTATTAAGAATAATTTTACTTAATATATTATATATTTAAGCTTAAGAGTTTCTCAAGTCTTATACTTTAAAAAGATCAAATGTGGAACCAATTTTTGATTAGGCACTAATCCTCAAGCTTCTCCTCCCTTATTATTTTTCCTTTTTATTTTTCTTTTATTTTTCTTTTTATTTTTCTTTTTTCTTTTTCAGGCAAAGATTACTATATCTAGGTAGACATTTAATAGTTTTAAATTCCTCTTCTCCTTTCCTAAACCAATGTCCTAATATAAATCTTTTACCTATAAATATAATAATATGTTTGAAAATTATTTTTAATAAAAGGAATTTAAGTATTAAAAATAAAAGTCTAAATTTCTAATTTTTTTAAAAATATATTTTTTTCTTACTAATGATAGTTATACTATATTTAACATTTTCTACACTAAAAGTTTTTAACTGAAAGTTTTTCTTCATTACTATGAATTTTAAATAAATTTTCTTACTCATTTCTATAATCAAATTTTACTTCCCTAATATAACTTCATATACATGATCATTTTTCTTTTCAAATCAAATTCACTTGTAGCACATTTGAGAACAAATAAAATTCAATTTTTGAAAATATTTTTCACCCCCCCCCCAAACTTATATTCTTAACAAGATTAAACAGTTTTGTAGCAGATACATATAAGCAAGAATACAAATTGAAATAACATGCTTACAAGAATTTTTATACCATAATTATATAAGTATAAAACTAAAAATAGGAGTAAAATTACTTTTTGATCAATTTTCTATCATTTTAATTTTAATTTAACATGTAGAGATCGATTAGACTTCTAAGTGGTGGGTACAGACATAAAAACAAACAAACACATTAACCTTGATTTCACAGTTTAAACATAAAAGCAAACACACTAGTAATATAAAAGAAAAATACAAGGTATCAATTTTCTAAAATTAAAATTTAAAATTAAAGCTAGTAAGATTTCAACTTTTAAAAGGACATAGAAATAAGTTCAATCCTAACTAACTAAAACACATTATTCAACACACAACAACAATTACTACCCTAGAATTTAAAATAAATTACTAAAAAAACACAAACATATCAATAAAAATTAAACAAAAAAATCCAACACATCACATAGTCCAAACAAGTACACAAATTCAAATGTCTCAAGTTCACACCACGCAGTCTATCACATATTACAAATATAAAAATAACTTAGTCCTCCTCCTCATCATCTGAATTACCATTGTTCCAGACATCTGTAGGCACATAATCAGTGTATCTTGGATATGAAGGAAATTTGACTCCTTGGTTACCCCTAATGAGGGTTTCCAAAGATGAGTGAAATTTCTCCTCATAATCACTATGCCTTCTAGCATACCCATCAATATGTTCTACAAAATGCTCTAGATTTTGAACCTTATCTGCGGTATAATTAATATTATCCATCATCATCTGAAATAATTGATCCTGAGTTTCAGTAGACTCACCTCTAGAAATAGATGCTCACAAGGTAGATGGTCTCAATGTAGAAGCAACAGAGGTGGATGCAACAGACGTCGACATTCCATAACTTCTCGAAAATCCTCCTCTCCAAAAAAAAATAAAGTGCTAAGATTATGATTTTACATTTACACTTGTAATTGGCTTTAGATGCAGTAGCACTTCTTCCTAGCTATCATGTCTCACACTAACCTGCTCATACAAAGAAAAAATCTAGGAATCAAATCCCAGACCTACAGTTGTAGCGGGAGTTACAGAACTAATGATAGTCTGATAAATCAAAGCTCCAATATTGATAAGCTTTCCTTTCTGAATATAATAATTTAAATCTGCTATCTCCCTCGTAACTTCACTAAGATGATTCGTCAATAACAGACGAGCTGAAATAAAGTAGTGTCATGCCTTTGATGGTGCACTTAACTTTGAAGTGGAAAAGTTGACTCTCCTCTCATTTGTAATTTTCCAAAGTCCCCTTCCAACAGTTAAATATGAAATAATCTCATTCAATTCTGTCTCAGTTGGACTATAGTTAGCATAAAATCATAAAGTATCAGACAGTAAATGGTAGAACATATTGATTACTTCCGGTGAAAAAAAGTATCAATTTTCCTCTGACCATGACTCGATCCTCCTCCACCTCTGGAAGGTTTGCATAAAACTCTCGTACTACAAATATCACAGCCATAGCAGAAAAATAATAGAATCTTTCCCATTGTCGGCGAATGATCAAATCTTCCACGGATCCACCTGGATTTTTGAAACACCTCTCAGGAATCAATTTTATTGACTCTAGAGCATCACTATATCTGTCCTAAGCTTTTAAACTCACAAGCTTGCTCGAATCAATGTGGGTCTTTCCCTTACTCCTCTTCATTCTTGGGGTCATTCTACAATTTTTTACAAAATTCCACAATAACTTCAAAAATCAAGTCTAATCTACTAAACTTAACTACTACAAACATAAACTACACTTTTTATGCAATTTCTCTAGATTTTTCTTCACTTTTCACCATGATTGGTGATTTTCAGGTTTTTCCAAATGTGCACAAAATACATGATGAAAATCCAAAATTTTTACATAGAAGTGAAGCTCTTACTTTAGGAAATTCAAATCTAGCAAATTTGGCTCAAATCCACCAAGAAATCTCCACGAAAAGGTTTTCCTTAACTTCAGGATCACGAATTGGAGAGGAAAAAGTCGACGACAGGAGTAAAAATGGTGATTTTTCAGTGTTATTTTTCACCTTTAACCTTCCCGAACAGGTTTTCGTGAACCGGCGCTTAAGCATGGATAAGTGGCACTTAGGCGCCTGCCTCTCGGGTTACATTGTGCTTAAGCACGAGAATGTGGCACTTTGGCACCAATGCACAATTTTGATATTTTTAAACTTAAGTAAAATGCGCTATTAGCCTAAGTATACCAACCTTAAATGGTCTTACAACACTTAAATGACTATTTTCCTCTCCTCTAACTCTCCTCTCTCTCAAAATTCTCCAATATAACTTTCAATTTAAGGCTAAAATAACAAAAATTTTCACACAAACAAACACATAGATTCATTTACAAACTATTACAAGCAACAATCAATACATAATTCTCATTCCAAAGAGTCTCGGATGAGAAAATTTTCTAAATACAAACACTAAATAAACATACTCAATTAAACACATAAAAGACATAAACAATAAAAACAAAATTTAATATTAACACATAAAAACAACGAATCCTAACAAGCAAACTCTAACACTGAACTTATTTTCATTCTTCATTTGTTGGAACAAATTCCTATCTTCCATTAGTCTCTCATTGGGCATTAGGAATATAGAGTTGATAAAATGGGCGATGGTGACCAGCTCTAATACAATCTTCTTAAATCTACTTCTGCTTAAGATACATCGCCTTATCCACTTCCTCTATATAACTAGTATGGTTAAATTACATTTTTAATTACCATCCAATATGCTCTAGATGTACCTTAACTTTATTTACCTTTGTCTCAAGTAAAGTCATGCTAGTTTTAATTTTGTTGATCTTTTCTGCTATTCCTTCCATACTAATGGCTAAAAATCCGTTTAACATCTCTTGTACACTTTGAATAATGAATTTCTTCTTTATGGCCTCTTCCTTTTTCTTCAAATCCATCTCTCATGAAGACATTCTCTCAAAATCTCTCTTTCTCTTAGACTTTTAGGGCTAAAAATGATTCTGGGGTGAAATTCCATCACAAAACCCTTCTATTTATAGGCTTAAATCCTTCAAATAACTTCTAGGCACGTCCTAAAAATGCCATGGAACATTTCAATTAACCCATTAGCGGTTAAAGCTTCTAGAAATTGAATTTTGTACGTGGTTTTTAACATCCACGCTTAAGCATCGAATATTGGCGCTTAAGCACTAGTGCTCAATTTTGCACTAGTCAACTTAACGTTCAAATACTCATTCTAGCATGTCTAGATCATTAAACAAAGTCTTAAAATCAATACTAACATATAATAATATAAAAAATACTACCCTAAATTTTCTTAATCACACACAAACAACAATCAAAGCCAAAAACACACTGATAACTATGGGTTGCCTCCCACAAAGCTCTTGGTTTTACATCGTCAGCCCCACATAACCAATGTCGATTCTGGTTGACCCAATATTATTCGATCATTAAATTTATGCTGATCCCCTACAAAATAAGGTTTATGTCTATGACCATTCACTTTAAATACTTTCTCAATTTTAGGATCTTTGATATCCACAACTCCATCAGGATAAACTTTTATCACAACAAATGGGCTCATCCACCTGAACTTAAGTTTGCCTGAAAATAATCTTAAGCTTGCATTATATAGCAAAACTTGTTGCTCTGACTGAAATTTATTAGAAGGAATCCTTCGATCATGCCACTTCTTCATCTTTTCTTTGTAAATCTTAGCACTCTCATAAGACTCGTTCCTTATCTCTTTGAGCTCATTTAATTGTAATAATATTTTCTCACCAGCATCTTTCAAATTATAATTGAACTCTTTAATCGCCCAATATGCTTTATGCTCAAGTTCAACTCGTAAATGACAAGCTTTCTCTAATATTAGCCTATATGGGGACATTCCTGTAGGAGTTCTATATGCAATCCTATAAGCCCACAAAACATAATCAAGTTTGACTGACCAATCCATTTTTGTTGGATTCACGGATTTTTTCATATTTCTTTTAATTTCCGGATTGGATAATTCAACCAAACCACTTGTCTGACGATGATAAGGAGTACTAATTCTATGGTTTATATGATATTTCTTTAATAATTTCTCCATTATGACATTTCTGAAATGACTTCCCCCATCAGTTATGATAACTCTCGGCATCCCAAATCTACAAAATATGTTCTTTTTCAAAAATTTTGCAGCACTTCTAACAGTACATCGAGGTAAAGCAACAACTTTTATCCATTTGGATACATAGTCCACTACTAACAGTATATATAATTTCTGAAACATGGTATAAATAGTCCCATGAAATCTAATCCCTAAACATCAAATATTTCAACTTATAGCATAAACATTGCATACTCGTTGACATCTATTACAAGTTTTGATATAAGCATTAACATCTCAAAAGATAGTAGACCAATAAAACCCAGATTGTAAAATTTTGAATACTATTTTATCAATACCAAAAGGTCCCCCAAAATCAGAATTATGATATTTTTGGATAATTTCATAAGTTTATTCTAAAGGTACACATCTTCGAATAATCAGATAATTTCCTTGTTTATATAAAAATGGGTCATCCCAAAAATAAGTTTTAGCTTCAGTTATGAATTTCCTCTGTTGTTAGTATGTCATTCCATAGGGTATAATATCACTTAGAAGAAAGTTTACAATGTCGACATACCACGGAACATGCCACTCATTAATATTGAACAGTTTTTCATCTGAAAATGTTCATTAATTTCTTTTTCAAAACAAAGCGGTTTTTCTAACTCACGTCTAGACAAACAATCAATAATTTGATTTTCAGTCCCCTTCTTATCTACTATTTCAAAGTCAAATTCTTGTAAAAGAAGAATCCATCTTATAAGTCTAGGTTTAACATCCTTCTTTTTCATTAAGTACTTAATAGCAGAATGATCTGTATGCACTACGCAATGAGTTCCAATTAAATATGATCTAAATTTATCAAAGGTGTGTACTACTATTGCTAATAACTCTTTTTCAGTTATTGTATAACTAATTTGGGTTTCATTAAGAGTTTTACTAGCATAGTAAATTACTTTGCAAATTTTATCATATCTTTGTCCAAAAATAGCTCCAATAACATAATCACTTGCATCACACATCAGTTCAAAAGGTTTTCCCTAATCTGGTGAAACTATAATTGGTGCAGTGATTAATTTTTTGTTTAATAACTCAAAAGCTTTTAGGCACACTTCATCAAAATTGAAAATTACATCTTTATCAAATAAATGGCATAAAGGCTTAGCAATTTTTGAAAATTCTTTAATATATTGTTTATAAAATCCAGTATGTCCTAAAAAACTCCTAATTTCCCTTGCATTATTTGGATAAGGTAAATTAGCTATCACTTGAATTTTAGCAGCGTCTACTTCCATATCATTTTTTTTATATTTGATGTCCTAATATAATTCCTCCTCCTACCATTAATTGGCATTTTCCCCAATTAAGGACTAAATTTGTTTCTTCACAACGCTTAAGAATTTTTGATAAATATTCTAAAAATGAGTCAAATAAAGTTCCAAACACTGAAAAATCATCCATAAATACTTTAATTCCTTTTTTAATTAAATCATAAAACATTGTCATCATACATCTTTGAAATGTAGCAGGGGCATTACATAAACCAAAGGGCATTGTTCTAAAAGCAAATGTACCATAAGGACTAGTAAAAGTTATTTTCTCTTGATCCTCGGGAGTTATTTGAATTTGGTGATAACCAGTATATTCATCCAGAAAATAAAAGTATTTATGCCAGTCGGCACTAAAAAGTTGAAGAGTTGCCCGTTGGAAGCTGTCGGTCGCTGAAATCAAAATCTCATCACCCGCTTCGGANTACATACGGGGGACCAATTGTGGCCTTTGAAGTCCTTCGAGTATATATATATATAAATAAATAAATATATATATATATATATATATATATATATAGCTTTTGAGCCCACCCGAACCTGAATGCTTATAGTCCACTTCGGCTTTTATTGTTCACTTGTTATTTCCTTCAAGATTTTCCCAAGTGTTTTCTTGTGATTTTTCTTCGAACTAGATTCTATGAGTCAGTTGAGTTTCATTTGATAAATTATTGAGTGGGGAGCCTTAGGGGCAAAATGGTAATTTTGGAATTTTAGTACCTTAATTACATTTTAGGATTAATGAAAGGGAAAATGGTTAAGAATATTGATTATAATGAACTTTTTTGGATGATTAAAATATAATGAGTTAAAAGGTAGAAACCAACCTGCCGCCCATCTCATGATAAAAATAAAATTGTAATCCTCTTAATTATCATAATATAGATGTCAATTCAATTAGAAGATCCTAAAGTATTGGGCTTGAATTATGGAGATAATAACTCACTCATTGAAAGCCAATTAGTTGGTGATCAAATATTAAATCTGATTTTGATAGAAATTCTAATTCAATATTTGAATGGTTTTAAATCACTTTGAAAATTGAAGTTAAAAAGAGGTCTAATAATGAATTAGGTTTGATATGCAAAATTGTCTTAATTGGGATTAAAAAAGATGAATATAGTTAATTAATAAATATTTTCAAAAGTTTTAAGCCCTACTTTAATTTGAGTTATTAAGTCCTTAATAACTTTGAATTTGCCCCTTTGGGGCATCCACTCACATAACTATTAAAATGAAATGTTAAGTGACTATTTGATTTTCTTATTCTTGTGGTAATTAAGTTCTAATTTGATCTTGGGATGATTAATAGAACAATTTGATAAGTTCAAAGTGGACTCGGAAGGTTTCAAGGGATTTCTAAAGTGGTTCAGGGCCATCCTTTGAACATTTTAGGATTTCTTGGATATTTTGAAGTACAAATTGAACTTGTTATATTTTGTTATTGGGAATCATCCATTAAGATCTTTTAGCGGGAATGCCGAGAAGGGGACAGATATGCTTTTAAATTATTGCATTTACCTTTCTGTACTTCTTGTCTTGAGCTTGCATGTTAAACAATGATGTAAAACTACTAAGATAGCCACAAATCCAAAATCAAAATTAAAATCAACGAAGATAAAATCTACCATCATGAAATTCAAAATATAAGACAACTCAAAATTTAATCACAAACATCTCAAAACAATAATTGCAACTAAATTAAGATGTCTTTATCGGATGATCAAGAATCCCTCAAAGGATGTAACCTACAGTTGCTAACGAGGCTTCCCACGGTCTAAATGAAAGTATGAAACTCATTGAGTTGAGTTTAGTAAATTCATTTAGACTAAGTGAAAATGATAGAAAACAATGGTACCAGAATGAGGGAACCGTAGGATCCTAACCGGTGTCGCTCTAATCAACTTTAATATTTCTTACAACATTTAACGACCATAACCATAGGGACATCTGATTTGACCTTATAACCTGACACATTAGAAAACATAAACTTGTTACGACGAGGAGCTTGGAGCTAGCATTGTGGGCAGCATGACCATCTTCAACAGCAAGAAGATCTACAACAGCACATCTTTTCTTAGAATTAAACTACAAGACATAGGATTTCGAGGTTGTGCTTATGCAACATAAATCCTCATCTTATATTTAGGACTTTCTATAGCTATGCTATATAATTTAAGCCCTAACTCGTCTTAGGATTCCGAGGTTGACGTTTGTCATGACCTAAATTCTCACATCTTCCAGGTTATTTGTGTGATCATTTCACATAAATGTAAGTCCTAACAAATAAAATTGATAGGATGAAACATTTAAATATTTTTTTTCCTCAAAATTGAAGCAAAACAATAGGATAGACTGGGAAGTCTCCGAGGATCTCCTCATGATCTATGACATCCCTTAGCTCTTCCTCCTTCAGATTCTACAATAAATGTTCCAAATTGAGTCATTCCCATTTCACACCTCTTTGTCCAATCAGGTTGAAAAATCCTATCCTTTTAACCTCTTTTGAGATAAAATTTATTGATTTTTATTGAGAGTTTTCTTAGGTGACTTCGTTTACTAAAGATACAATTAACTATAGGGGCTTGCCCTTATAAGAAGCTCTTCCAAACCTAACTTAATATAAACCATATTTAATTATTTGTAATAAATAGAGGAACTTGTCGGAAAATAAATTGGTTTTGTAGACCAAACCTATGTCATATATTTCTTAGTTTATTTGATCGAGTCTCACCCTCAAGTCTTATGTTTATCTTTCAGGATAAATATAGGGTTTGAGGTATAGTGTTCTTTCATTTAAACTATGAAAAATATGGGGTTAGTTTGATTTCATATTTTTCTAAACTTATATATGTGTGTGTGTGTGTGTGTGTAT
>JXCR01133842.1:33714-81901 GCA_002079205.1 Phalaenopsis hybrid cultivar | reverse complement strand
AAAGCTATATATATATATATATATATATATATATTTATTTATTTATATATATATATACTCGAAGGACTTCAAAGGCTACAATTGGTCACCCGTATGTATAGAGTCCGACATTAAACTAGAAGGGTGTCTTATTGTACCAACTTAGGAGGGTACTCCATAGCCCAGTATTGGTGATTGACAAGTGGACAATTGACAGCGACTTTATATATGCTTAAAAATACAAGAATTTGATACCGCTGCTAGAAGATTTAAATCCCTGACAACGACTCCAAAAACTTGACAGCGAATTTATATATGCTTAAATATACAAGAATTTGATACCGCTGCTAGAAGATTTAAATTCCTGACAACGGCGCCAAAAACTTGATGCAACTTTTAATATGCAAGAATTTATGAACCCAGATTTATATATTTATAATGATTTTGTAAAGTCATAATTTCAAATGCAAGTATACGTATCGCTCAAGTAATATAGGGCTCTAGTGGAGTCCCGTTTATCGATCCCACAGGGAAGCGAGGTAAGAGGTCCTTAGTCAAATCCTAGTCTACTACAATTAGTCCTTAGTTTGGAATGTCAATTAAAATGATGTTTTATCTAGTAACTACTCCTAAATGCAAGTGTTAAATGTAAAGATAGTAACTATAACTAAATGCAAATATTAATTCTAAAGATAACCCTTTTTGGATGAATTAGTTTGGAGAATTTTAAGATATTAAAAACTACTATTCTTATGTAATGAATTGGATAATGTAAAGGAATGAGATGCATTAAATATTGTATGTGTCAAATAGGAGCAATCTTATTCTTTACCCTTTGGTCCAGGCATAAAGAATATTGACTAATCCTATGCTTATTTACTGAATCCGTGGCTAAGCTGGGAGGATATCGACTCTCACTTCGGAGCTCCCAAGTTCCCCTCGCCTGAGGGCTAACATCTCCACTTCAGTACTCAAATAATAGGACCAAATTGGGGATTTTAGTCTGTCACCCTAAAATATCCAATTTTACGCCCATCAAAGTATATTTCCCTATTTATTTACATTCAACTCCCACGAACTTAGCCATCCATGGAATCTAAATGTGGTTATACTTTATTGAGAATTACACAGCCCTCTCGGGTCTTGATGCAATTACAACAAAGTTTAACACTACAACAGGCCTTTATTGTAATGTAAATAAAGTGCAAGTAAAAACCATCACATTTATAATTAAAAACAGGCCTTTATTGTAATGTAAATAAAGTGCAAGTAAAAATCATCACATTGATAATTAAATCCAGGCCTTTATTGTAATGTAAATAAAGTGCAAGTAAAAATCATCACATTTATAATTAAATCCACTTATAACATGCATCCCAAAATCTTAAACATGAATTCTACTAATTATAAAAGAAAAGTAAAATGAAAACAATGGCATAATCTTCTCATACCATTATTTCCAAAGAGAAACACATCACAAAGCACGAAGAAAACACAACGGAAAACTTCATTTCATCAAAGCAAATCTACTAGATCACAAAGCACGAAGAAAACACAACAGAAACTTCATTTAACCAAAGCAAATCCACTAGATATGAAGAACAAAATACTTAGCTTTTTCCCTTGAAAGAGAAAACACAACGGAAAACTTCATTTCATCAAAGAAAATCCACTAGATAAGTGTTTACAAAACCATAAGATAATGAAGAACACAATACTTATCTTTTTTCTCTTTGAAAGAAAGAAGAACATCTCTCCCACAAAGTCTCTCATTATGCAATGCTAGAACATCTCCTTACAAATTCTCTCAAAATCTCCTCTCTAATCTCTCCAAAAGGGTAGAAATCTACATCTTTACTCCTATTCTAAAAACCTTAAACTTTCTCCACACTTTTCCTAACATTCCTCTTACTAAAAAAATCTCTTTTTCTAACCTAAATTCGTTCTTTTAAAGTGTAGGGATGAAGTTTGAAGAGTTTCCATAAGAACCCTTTCAAAAAGCGTCCAAATACGTTGAATTTCGGCTCATAACCGCCAAAAGTTGGTCAATAGTCGTCCCGGGCGACGTCTGCGGGCTCGAGGGTGCTGTCGGCAAGCTTTTCTGTCATTTTTCGGTCTTCTTGGGTAAATCTCGCCTTCGGCGCCGTTTTGGTACCGTTGAGGAGCAGACTACGCAGCTCCACCGTATTGCTCTGTTTGGCTTTATTTTAGCTCCGTTTCACGCTATTTCAGTTGTGTTGAGTTCCTAACAGATAGCCCAACAAAATAAGCATAAAAACAACCTTCCTTTAAAGTGTAATCTTATTCAAAAATATGCAAAAAGTGTAAAATTTATTAAGCATTGAAAGACTTATCAAAATGTGATAGGCCAAAATTTCAATTCTTGCTCGTTTTTGCTCCAAATTGCACCGTTTTTGCATCTTTTTGCTCTAATGACCATAATTAATCATACCTGTAATAAAATATCAAAAATACCCCTCTTTAAAGTGAAATATAATAAAAAATAGTGTAAAATAGGTATAAGAATCTCAACATATTTTCCTTTGGTCAACAATCAAATTTATATTTAAAATTTATATTTTGGCATGCACATAAGTTTCATGCAAAGAAAGTTGTAGCAATTTTATAGTTAAAATACTTCTGCAAATGTAGTATCTATTCTTATCGTATTTGTTCTTATATGTTTTATAGAAATATGATTGTCCACAAGTTGATCACACTGTCAAGCATGAGACCGCCAATAACCTAAGAGGGCAAGGGTACCCCGCTAGTCTTATGTCGATGAATAATATTATCATCCTACAATTCATCGGGCCTAATGTTGTAGGATGGAACATTATTCTGCTCTATAACCAGCGTGCCTTTGTCATCATCGCCCTAACCCCAAAATGAATTGTCCAATTTATAGCCTTGCTTGATAGTTCACATGTAGCAAAAAGCTATGTGTGCCCACTTATGCATCATACAAAACCACATTTTCTCCTCTGAGGTCTTGATTGACCCATGAGTAAGGTATGATAAAATTTTTAAAACCATTTAAATTAAATTTGACAAATTATGAAGTGATAGAGCCTTAGGGGCAAAAGTGTAATTTTGGAAGTTTGGCCTTGATTAACATTTAGGCTTAATTCAAGGAGAGAAAAGGGTAACCTCTGATTTTAACTAACTCATTTGGATGATTGAAACCAAAAGGGGATTAATTGGTAGAAACCAATCTCATTGTTTCCTAATTAAAAAAAAATTGTAATTTCCTAAAATTATTAAAGTTTGGAAGTTCATTAAATTAAATAACCTTAGACTTAGGGGTATGACTTTTGAAGTTGATAACTTGCTGATTTAATACCTCTATTTGAGGTTCAAATGATTTTCAAAAGTTTTAAAAATGAATCATCATCACTTAAAATTTTAATCACTTTCAAAAATAACCAAGACATCCACCAAAACCTTAAGGGCTTAGTAGTAACATAAGCTTGAGGATTAGAAAAGTGAACATAATTAAAACTGAACATCTTTAAAACACTACAAGCCCAAATTAAAAAGTTAGTTGAGTGCCTTGATAACATTAACTTGCCCCTTTTAAGGGTCTTCACCCACATATCCTCAAATTAAATCACAAATGATAGTTACCCTACTCTTAGGGATAATTGAAACGTCAATGTTCACTGAGCATTAAAGGTATACATAATGTGGATTTATTAAGCAACATAATAAACTAAAATGAGCTCAAGGCTTTTCACCAGGTGGTGAGAGGGAAGCATGGACCTGCTTCTTCCTCCAGACTTTTTGGATACCTCGGAGGTCTACTAAACTTAATATGTTTTTTATAACAAAAATCATCCTTAATCAAACTAATAGGGACCCACCAAGATATGACTTAGGGTTTAGGAAACCAAAAATTTACTTTTCTGCTTCATATAAAATGCCCTAACATGCATTTTGAGTTTCAGATGGTGGAACGAGAAGACTTATCAGGTACGCTTTTACAGTTTACAGCGTCATCTTTCTTTTGATGTAAACACAAACTTGCATGCTAAACAATGATGTCACCCTATATGAAAACTAAAACTATAAGGATAGCCACAAAATAAAAACCAAAACCAAAATTAAAATCAACCAAGATAAAATTCACCCCCACAACATTCAAAATTTAAGACAACTCAAAATTTAATCACAAACATCACAAAACTACAACTACAACAAAATTAAGACATCTCTATTGGATGATCGAGAATCCCTCAAAGGAGGTAACCTATGGTTGCCAACGAGGCTTCCCACGGTCTAAATGAAATTATGGAACTCATTAAGTTGAGTTTAGTAAATTCATTTGGACTAAGTGAATCTAATTGAAAATAGTGGTACCGGAACGAAAGAACTGTAGGATCTTAACCAGTGTCGCTCTAATAAACTTTAAAATACCCCCCATAAAATTTAAAGAACTTCAACCATAAGGCCACTTGATTTGACACCATAACTTAAAATTCTAGAAAACTTAAATTAGTCGCGACAAAGATCTTGGAGCTAGCATGGTGGGCAGCACGACCATCTTCAACATCAAAACCTGTCTTCCCCAGCTAAACCATTCCTTAGAATTAAATAACAAAGCCATAGGATTTCAAGGTTGTTTGCTTATGCAACATAAATCCTCACCTTATCTTTAGGCCTTTGTACAACTATGTTGTATAATATAAGCCCTAAACTCGTCTTAGGATTCCGACGTTGTCGTCCTTCACGGCTTAAATCCTCACATCTTTCAGACTATTTATGTGATTGTTTCACACGAATGTAAGCCCTAATAAATAAAATCAGTAGGATGAAACACTCAAATAAATTTATCCTCAAAACTGAAGCCAAATAATAAGATAGACCAGGAAGTCACCGAGGTTCTCCTCTGGATCCATGACATCCCCTTGTTCTTCCTTCTTTGGATTCCAAAAACAGAATGCTCCAAATTTGAGCCAATCCCATTTCACACCTCTCTTTCTGATATCATTGAGCAGTCCTATCTTTTGAAATCCTTGAAGATAATATTTCTTGATTTTTATCAAAAGTTTTCTTAGGTGGCTTTGGTCATTTAAGATGTAATTAACTATAGGGGCATGCCCTTATAGGAAACTTCTCTGAACCTAGCTTAATATAAACCCTATTTAATTTTTCATATTTAATAGGAGAAATTATAGGTAAATAAAATGGTTTAATAGACTAAACTAATGTCATACATTTCTCAGTTTATTTGATCAAGCCTCATCCTCAAGCCTTGTGTTTATCCTTTAGGGATAGATATAGGATTTGACGTACAACGCTCTTTTAATTAAACTATGAAAAATATGGGGTCATTTTGATTTCATACTTTTCTAGACATTAAAATGTCCTTCCAAAGTGGGCGATGAGATTTTAATTCTGGTGACCGACACCTTCTTACGGGCAACTCTCCCAAACCAAAAATAGTGTTGACAGTATTCTTAGACTTAGAATTTGAATCTAAGTTATTAAAGGTTTTTCTTAATTTTTTCTATTCTATTTATTAAACTAAAGTATATAAGTTATATATTAATCTTTATTCTAAGTCATATGCTTTTATGTAATAAACGTGTCACTTGAGGACAAGTAACATTTAAGTTTGGGGGAATTTGATACACTCAAATAATATATTATTTTAAGTATATATTTTATGCTTATTTTTGGTGATATTGCACTTTAAAGAAGGGTATTTTCTTATTTTCCTTGTAGGTATATCATTTTTACGTATTTGGAGCAAAAATGGCAAAAAGGACAAAATTTGTAGCCAAAATAGTGAATTTTGGGATTCTGGGATGATGCGTCAGATTGGCGCATGATGTGCTAAAGACGACTTTTTGAAAATTAAGGTAGTTTGAGATGAATTTTGTGCAAATTTTTAAAGGGACACTTGTTCTACACACCTATTGGAGTAATTCAATGCATTTAGACATTTTGGAAGGTTTTTTATGAAGGGATATGTCTCTTGGATCAAATGACATATCTTTTGAATTCAAAAGAGTTGACTTTTGAGGAAACTTTTGGAGGGAATTTAGAATTATTTTCAAAGGATGCAGCCCAAAAATAAAAAAGAAGACTTCAAGGAAGACTTCAATAAAGTTGGATGGGGATGAGAAAGGGAGAGAGAGAGAAAGTTGGCGTGAGAGGCAAGAGGAGAGAAGAGGAGATTTTCTTCTATGGTTATAAGAGGAGAGGGAAGGTGAGAGATTTCTTCCTCATTACACTTCTAAGAGAGAATTGGGTGGGATTGTAAGGAGAGAAAGGCTTGGAGAGAACTTTTAGGGATTTTTTTGGGAAGGATTGTGAGACAAGTTGTGTCTTTTATTTCTTTTATTTTGTAAACTTGTTTTTATATATGAATATTGTGTTTTGTTGTATCCTTCTCATGAATTCTGACTAGTCTTCTTTATCCTTCTCCCTACTTTAAGATATGGTTTTCTGAAGAATTGATTTAATTTTATATGGTTTTAAATTTTAATAATTTGTGATAATTTGAACTTTGATCTTCATTTACTTTTCGATCAGGACAATTGAAATGTTCAAACTTGTTGAGAAACATATGTTCAGAAAAGTGATATGATTTCTACAACATCGGAGAGTCATATTAGATTTCATAGGAGAGTATGCCATCCATGGGTTTGGGTTCAAATAAATAGAGAAATATACTTTGTTGGATGCAGAATTTAAGATTTTAAGGTGACAGATTAAAATCCCAAATTTGGTCCAGTTGATTGAAACCTGATTTGAGATTGTTAGCCCTCAAGTGAGGGAGTAGTGAGAGCTCTGGAGTGGCAACCGGTATCCTCCCAGCCTAACCACGAAATTAGGGACCAAGCTCCGGATTAGTCAATGTTCTTTATAACACCTAGAAGAGGGTAAAGAATAGAATTGCTCCTATTTGGAACAAACAATTTATATATATTTTTTCAAATGATTTCAATTTCTTCAAAATTCATAAACTCAATATAAAAGGGAATGATATTTTCTTAAATTTGAACTTTCCATCAAAACAAAAACTTTCTTTAATTTTCGTAATTTTACTTTTAAAAGTTAGTTCTTAGTTAGGTAACTTTGTTTTTCAACTACATTTTATATAGCATTTACCTTAGTAGTTAATATTCAAACTTTGCACTTTACTTTTATTTTTGTATTTTTAATTATAAAATAATTCAAAAACTTAATTGAGCGATACATATACTTGTGTTGATTTTAACGGAGATTTGGCAGTTTTAAAAGATAAACTATTTTCATAAAAGGTATTTTTTTAGGATTATATTACATATTTATTATATAATTACCATGTGTAGTTTAGTAATATTGAAAAATATTTGCAAAGTTTACACACTAAATCCGCCCCGCATTAAGAACCAATCTCTGAAACACTGTACAGACTTTAGTGATAGGAGCAGGATTCTCCCTCTCTTCACTACAACAATGAAATGATGGTAAGGTAGCAATGATCTTTTGAATACTCTCATATCCTTTAGTATTCATCAGTGGGTAAAACCTACTCCCTCGCAGAAGCGGAGAGGCCTCAAGTAATCCAAGTTTATCCTTGTGAAGAAACTCATCAACATATATCTTTTATGGAATTTGGGCTTTAGCAGCCTTCCGAGCCCTTCGACTGTGGTTCCTCCTTTGAGATCGAGTAAAAGGCGCAGACTTTAAACTGGATCCAATTTCAAATACCAACAGTGGGATGGTAAATCCTTCAGTTGTATCTTCAACAATCATAACATCCTTTCCATTGACAGAAAAGGGGACAAAAAACATGACAGGTGTTGGGGTAGCAGTAGCTTTCACCTTCTTGTAGAAAGGGAAAATCCTGAGGACAGTTCAAGTTAAATTCAGTGGAAAGATCCTGAACTTCGGGAGTAGCAACTTTCATTATGATAAATGGGGCTTTTCCGAGAACGACTTCAAGTTCATCTAATTCAGTTCCAAACTTGATGGTGGGAGCAGCATTGCAAGCATTGCGACTAGTCGATAGCTTGCAAGGGAAGGTGAGAGTTGGGAATGCCATTGCAGCAGCTTCAAAAAGAAAGCTTTGGGGTTAGTTATTCGGCCAATACCTACTAAAAATTAACAAAGGTTGATTTGTAGACTTGGCAAGTCGTTATTTAAGTTTTAGTTTGTGAAGATTTTAAAATTTAGTAAAAATAGTTTGAAAGTAGAAGGATGTAATAAAAGTAATAAGAAAGGTTAAAGAGCAAGCGCAACACAACAACATTTGATTTAATTTTCAAAGTAGCAAACCAAACTTGAAAAAAAATGAAGAAAAAAGTAAAATTTAGGTCCGAGTGTGGGACCGAATTTACAATGCACAATGCTCAGGTGAAACTAATCCATAAATACAACTATTGGGGGTCTGACCCAACACAAAAGATAAAAGTTCTAATGAACTTCTGAACCTCTCTATTCAAAGGTGATTAAACATACGGTCCTGAAGTAAAAAAGAGTTGACCGTACATTCCCAAGAAAGAAATGGGTGAAGCATGCCAATAGAAGAAGAGAAATTTGGTCCATAAGGGACATGAAAACATTACTGATGTATGAAGACAATATTCCCTGATTTAAATGAAGAGCGAAACTAGACCCCAACGGAGTCGCCAGAAGCTGTCAGTCGCCAAATTAAAAATTATCAATTGCTAGANATATATATATATATAAAATTAGGGAAAAAGTAGTATTTTAAATTTTGAAATTATAAGATGAAACCGATCTCATATCTTTAGTAGTTTAAATAAACGAGCCTAATTCAACAAACAATGCATCTATCCTGAAGGATAAATACACTACTTACTCGTAAGGGCTTGATTAAATAAACTAAAGAATTTATGACATTCATTTAAGTCTGTGAAAAACTATTTTTTTGTTGACTGATAAGTTCCTCTATTTACTACAGAAAATGAAATAGGGTTTATAATAAGCTGGGTTATTGAAAGTTTCCTATAAGGGCAAGCCCCTATAGTTAATTACATCTTAGATAACTGAAGTCACCTAAGAAAACTCTCGATAAAAATCAGAGGATATTATCTTCAAAGAATTTGAAAGGGTAGGAATTTTTAAGAGATCAAACAAAGAGGGTGTGAAAGGGGAATGGCTCAAATTTGAAATATTTTGTTTTGGAATTCAAAGGAAGAAGAACTAGGGGATGTTATGAATCTTAAGGAGAACCTAGGTGACTTCTCAAGCTATCCTATATTTTGGATTCAATTTTGAGAAAGAAATTTATTCAAATGTTTCATCTTGCCAATTTTATTAATTAGTGCTTACATTTGTGCCAGAAGGTTGTACGAATAGCCTGAAAGATGTGAGGATTTAGGTCGTAACGATTGACAACCTCAAAATCCTAAAATAGGTTAAAGCTTAAATTGCACAACATGATTGTGCAAAAGGCCTAAAGAAAGAGTTGAGGATTTATGTTGCACTAGGTGAACAACCTCAATATCCTGTGGCTTGTTGTTTAATTTCTAAGGAAGGATATGTTGTTGTAGATTCTCTTATTGTTCCATATTTATCTTTGTAAAAGGCTTCCCACAGAGTTATCTCCAAGCTCCTCGATGAAGTATCAGTCATAAGGTCTAAGATTTAAAGTTTTAAATGACAAGTTGAAATTCAATCAGGGGGTTAAATTTGATTAGAGTGACACCGGTTAGAACCGACGATTCCCTCATTCTGGTATCACTATTTTCTTTTAAATTTACATAGCTTAAACAATTTATGAAACCCATTTAAATTACTAAGATCTCATTAGCAACCGTGAGTTATCTCCTCCGAGGGACTCCCGTAAATTCAAAAGGACATATTAAGTTTATTGAAATTTTAAAGAAATTATGGTTACTTTTGAAACAATTGTTATAGATTTTTGAAAATGGATTTGGATTTTGCAAGTAAAGTAAGGTGCACACCCAAGCATTTATGACATTTGCAGAAAGTAAAATGACAGAAATTAAATAACACTGTAAAAGTGTACCTGACATTTTCTCAGCATTCTTGACGAAAAGTTATTTTTCACAACATATATATAATTTTATAGAAATTCAGAAAAGTTGAAGGTGTATCTAACAAGCCTCGAACTATGACTTATTGAGTCCCAAAAGATCTTAGTGGATGATTTTTGAACCAAAAATAGCAAGTTCAATTTGTCCTTTAAAATATCCAAGAGATTCCAAAGTACTCAAGGAATGGCCCTGAATGGCTTTAAAGATCTCTTAAAGCATTTCAGTTCATTTCAAACTTATCATATTGCTCTATTAATCATCCTAGGTCAAATTAAAATAATCTCACTACTCGGTGAATCCTTACATTTTAATCATCCCGAGGATAGAGTACTCAATCAATCAATTGATATTTCACTTAAAATTTATGTGAGTGAATGCCCCATTCTATTAATTGTTCCACAATTTTGGTCCAAGTTGATTTTGAGTGATTTCAATTTTATGTGTGTAAATATTATAAATAGTTTAAGGTGAATTTATGCGTTCAATTGAGTGAAATTTTGGTTTTGGGTCAAATTGGGGCTTTTTTATTTGGGTTGAAATTGGATTGAAATGTAGATTAAATGGGCTTGGATTTGGCTTCAATCAAGCTTGTACATGATGAATTTGATTTTATAATTGAAATTATAAAAAAATTGGGATCTAATTGGTTAACATTGGGGGTGAATTGGGGTAATTGGGCCTTTAAACGCAATTTGGGGCTTTTGGTCAAAATATGTCCAATTGATAAAATTTAGGTCAATGGAGTGTTTTAAATTGATTTTGGGGACATTTGAAGTTATTTTCAAGGCTTTGAGACAATTTTAGTCATCAAGGGTATTTTGGTAATTTTTTCCAAATGAGGTGTATTTTGGTAATCTTGGAAATTTTAGGGTGTTCTGGGCAATTTGGATGGTTTGTAATGTTTTTAGGTGATTTTTGAAAAAATTGGGTACTTTGGTTAATTTTGAGAATTTTGAGGTTTTAAGCGCAATTTGATAAATTGGGTAGATTTGGGGGCAAAAGACTAAGTTGGGTATTTTAGTAAAATTGGGGTGTCAATCACCCTACTTGAGCCATGGACCAATAGAATTCCCTACTTTGGGTCCTTCATGTACTGGTCTTAGCTAAACCCTCTCCTAGGGCTAGTAGGTTTAGGGGACCATCTATATGAGTCTCCTAAAGGGGCCAAGGAATCAAAATCAGGTAGGCTTGGTTTTAAGATTGTGAGTGGAAGTGTAATGTGCAAGTCTGTGTGCGAGAATGACCAAGCCCACACCACAAAAGGGTTAACCCTAAGACCAAGCAATCCTATGGGAACTCTCCTTGAGTTCCCCCATATTGATCTCACCTGCTAAGTGCTAGAGGTTAGGACCAATATTGTGGAACTTCAAGTTGAACAAAGAAGAGTTTGGAATTTCTAATGGTGAGGGTTCCTTCTAGTCTTCTAGGAGTAGTCAACAAGAAAGTCCTATGGCTAGATCCTAGGCTACTAAAGAGGAAAAACTAGACCTCAACCGAAAGTGAGGTCAACACATTTTTGAAAAAATTGCTTTTAAGTGTGGCACAACGAACCTAAGGCCTTCAAATCAAAGCTTAACATTAATTTAACCACATTCTATTCATTGAGTATCCTCCCAGCATCTTTCAACTTCTATTTACTCCATTATAACTTCAAAAATCCTTTCTTTGCAGCATTCAAACACACTAGGATTTTCACAAACTGAACACATTTTTATTACTGACAAATAAATTTTAATACAATGGAGATATCAAAGCAATATTACCAATACAAATACTAAACTTCTCGTAGTACCAAACACACCCTCAACTAGATTCTACACACTAATTACAATCACACACAAATATAACACATAGAAATCCTCAGAAGCCCTTCTAAATATTATTAATTGTTGTCACAAATATCCCCTAACTTTTTTGATTGATAGGAAATTGTGATCATACAGATGGTAGAAAGGAGCATGAAGATACTTTTCAGCTACTTTATCACTGATTCACTTATTATCGTGATGCATACTAACCTCATAATCTTGCTAGCAAGCCATATGATTGAGCTTGAGCTTCATCTACCACTCCAAATGCTCATACTGGTGGTAAACATCACTTAGCTTGTTGTGAAGAATTCCCATCTCTTCAATCTTCATCATTTTATCAGTGATCCGCTTTAAACTTGGTGCTAGGAAGCAATTGAAGTAAGGTTAGGCATCCCTGGGCTCATTCTTCTTCTCACTTGCACCACCGTTTCTTTTACTCTCCATTTGAGAAAGAAATATCAATTAAGCACTCAACTCCTCTCCAATTCTTCTTCTCTCTAGCCAAAGTTTGAATTTCTGACTTCAAGGGACAAGTTTGGGGATTTTTAATAGAAAATTTTGGGTTAAAACTGCAGTGGGAGGTTTTAACCATGTTATATAACTTTGGTGCCTAGGTGCTAGATTCTAGCACCTAGGTGCAAGGCTTATTAAATTCTGGCAATTAGATACCAGGTTTGGCGCCTAGGCGTCAGTGCTTAAGTAAACACCATTTTGCCTTGCGTCAAAATTTTCACATCTCAATCTTATTCCAATCATCAATTTAGCGTATTTGCGCCTCCTCACATCTATTAGGTCTCAGTACTACATCATATAGTCCAAAACAACAAAAATAATAAATCATTCCGCATAGATAACTATGGGTTGCCTCCCACAAAGTGCTTGGTTTAACATTATCATCCTGACGTATCCAACTTTTTACTTGGGTTGACCCAACATCAGGATCTCTTCATGCTAAGGCCTGTTTCAAAAAATGCAAGCTTTTAGTCAATGTCTGCTTACTTTAATTATTTGTTCTTTTTTTGGATGTTTAATATCCACATTACTAAAAGGATAGGCTTTTATCACAATAAATGGCCCCGGCCACCTGAACTTAATTTTTGCTGGAATTAATTTCAATCGAGTATTGTATAACAAAACCTCTTGTCCAAGCTCAAAAGCTTTTCTTAAATCTATCGATTGTGCCATTTTTTCTCATTTTACTTATAAATTCTACTGTTCTTATAACATTCATTCCTAATTTCCTCGAGCTCTTTTAACTACAATAATCATTTCTCACCAGCTTCCTTCATATTATAATTAAATTATTTTATCGCCCTGTAAGCCATATGTTCTAATTCAACTGATAAGTGAGAAGTCTTTCCAAATATTAACCTATATGTTGTCATTCCTATATGATTTTTGTAAGCAGACCTATAGGCCCATAATGCAGAATCAAGTCTAGGAGACCAATCCTTCCTATTTAGATTTATAGTCTTTTCTAATATGCCTTTAATTTCATGATTGGATACTTCTGCTAAACCACTTGTTTGAGGGTGATAAGATGTGATAATTCAATGATTAATTGTATATTTTCTCATTAATGTTTCAATCTTAAAGTTCTTAAAATGGCTTCCCCCATCTATAATGATCATTCTTGGCATTCCAAATCTAGTATAAATATTTTTTATTAAAAATTTAGAAACACTTTGAGCATCACAATGAGGTAAAGTAACAGCTTCAACCCATTTTGAAACATAATCTAAAGATAATAAAATGTATAATTTTCTAGAAGATGGTACACACGGTCCCATAAAATCTAAACCCCATACATCAAAAATTTCAACTTCCAAGGTAAAATTTAGGGGCTTTTCATTTCTCTTAGAAATATTACCTACTCTTTAACATATATCACATGTTTTTAGATAATTAATAACATCCTTAAATATTGTAAGCCAATAGAATCCAGATTATAAAATTTTATATGCAGTTTTATCCACTCCAAAATGTCCCCCAAAATCTGATTCATTGTGTTTCTTAATGATTTCCTTAGTTTCTTTAAAAGGCACATATCCTTTTATCACTAAGTTATTACATTTCATATATAAATAAGGGTTGTCCTAAAAATTTAATCTTGTGTCGTACATGAATTTTTCTTTTGGTGGTCGTCTAATCCATAAATTAAATACTGCTAACAAGGTAGTTAACTATATTAGCATACCACTGAGTATGCCACTCTGGAACGAGGTATAATTATTCATTAGAAAAATTTTCAATTATTTTAATATCATTAACATCATAATTTTCCTGTTCATGCCTCGATTAATGATCAACTATTTGATTTTTTGATACCCTTTCTATATACTACTTTAAAATCAAATTCTTGCATCAAAAGGCCCCATCTAATTAATCATGATTTTGAATCCTTCTTCAGCATCAAATATTTAATAGCAAAATTATCAGTATGCATAATACATTTCACCCCAATGAGATAAGGTTTAAATTTATCAAAAGCATAAACTATTGCCAAAAATTCCTTTCCAGTGGTAGTATAATTAATTTGAGCTTCATTAAGGGTTTTGCTGGCATAGTATATAACTATAAAAATCTTTTCATGTTTTTGTCATAATACTGCCCCAATAACATAATCACTAGCATCACACATTAATTCAAATAAGTTTTCCTTGTTAGGTGAAACAACAATATGTGCAGTGAGTAATTTATCCTTTAATAAATTGAAAGCATTAAGGTATTTTTCATTACAATCAAAATTTGTGTCTTCTTCTAAAAGATAGCATAGAGGCTTAGCAATTTTTAAAAAGCCTTTCTTACTCCTCTCACTTATGTAGGAGGTGGCAATTCAATAATAACTTGAATTTTAGCTGGATCTACTTCCATGCTATTTTTATAAATTTTATGTCCTAACACGTTTCCTCTTGTTACCATAAATTGACATTTTTCCCAATTGAGAGCTAAATTTTTTTCTTGACAGTGTTTTATAACCTTAACTAAATGATTTAGACATGAATCAAAAGAGGTTCCAAAAATTGAAAAATCATCCATGAAAACTTCAATTCCGTTATCAATTAAATCACAAAAAATAGAAATCAAGCTCCTTTAAAAAGTGACAGGTGCATTACACAAACTAAAAGACATTCTTCTAAAAGCAAAAGTCTCATATGGACTAGTCAATGTTGTCTTTTCTTGATCCTCAGGAGCTATATGTATTTGGTAGTATTCGAAATATCCATCCAAAAAGTAGAATTAGTGATGCTCTGCTAGTCTATGCAACATTCAGTCCAGAAAGAGCAGAGGAAAGTGATTGTTCCTAGTGGTGAGGTTTAATTTTTTATAATCAATACAAATGCATCACCAAGAGACTTTTCTTATTGGGGTTAATTTGTTCTTCTCATTTACAACTACAGTCACCCCTTTTTCTTAGGAACATAATGAATAAGTGTAACCCAAGAACTATCAAAAATAGGATAAATAATTCCAACATCCAACCACTTTCCAAATTCTTTCTTCACAACATCTTTGATGATTAGATTCAATCTCCTTTGAGGATCAGTCCTAGGTTTATGATCATCTTTCATTAAAATTCTTTGCATACAGATTGAAGGGCTAATTTCTTTTATATCATCTAATGTCCATCCAAAGGCTTTCTTATGATTTTTCCATGTGTTCGTTAATCTTTCTTCTTGATCTTTAGTTAAATTTGAGGATATTATTATATGTAATGTAGATGAATTCCCTAAATAAGCGTACTTCAAATGATTAAGGAGCACTTTCATCTTAAGTTTAGGAGGTTTTTTTATTGAAGAAATCAGAGGTTTATTATTTTCAGTAGTGTCCAAAATCTTAAAACTTTCTTAAACATAATTTGAATCCTAGTAATTATCTCATCAAATTTATCTTGAAAATCAATTTCATTTTCATCCTCCATTTATTGTTAATGTATTTTAACTTCATTGCTCTCTCTGAAATGGATATTAATTAAATAATCATTAGTATCCATTTTGTAGTATTTATTATCATTTCTAATAGCTGGGTACTCCATCTATTTTAGCACATTAAAAGTAAATTCTTGGTCACCAAACCTCACATTAAACTCTCCTTTTGCACACCTATCATTGCTCGTCCAATGGCTATGAATGGTCTCCCTAAAATGATAGGTGTTTCTTTATCTACCTCCAAATCCAAAACATTGAAATCCACAGGAAAGATAAATTTATCCAGTTTTATAAGTACATCTTCCATAACCCCCTTAGGAAAAGTAATTTTCAATTAGCTAACTGAAGAGTTACAGTTGTTGGAGAAATATCTCATAAGCCTAATCTTCTGAATATAGACAATGACATGAGGTTAATGCTAGCTCTTAAATAACATAAAGCTTTTTCACAGAATCTATCTCCAAATGCACAAGGTATAGTGAAGCTACCAGTATCATTAAGTTTTGAAGGGCTTTTTCTGAATTATTGCATTGCATTTTTAACCTAGTGCAACAGTCTCATGATCTTAAAACTTCCTTTTTTTGTTTAAAATTTCTTTCATAAATTTAACATAACCTGGCGTCTATTCTAAGACTTTAGCAAAAGGAATGTTAGCTATAATCTTTTTAGATATGTCCAAAAACCTTGAAAATTATTGATCTAACTTTTGTTATCTAAGTATTTTACGAAATGATGCTGGTGGTCTTTTTAAATTGATCTTAGTTGGAGAAACATACTTTTATACCTCCTTAGGAACAGTTTCTTCATGTGTTTCAGTTTCTTAGTTCACCTCCTCAACTTCAATCTCCTTTTGAAATCCAACATTTTGTTCTCTTCCACTCTTGAGTTGGACAGCTTTAACTTACTCTTGCTCCTTGTTCTTTTCTTTAGGATTTATTTCAACATTACTAGGAAGCGTTCTCTAAGGCCTATTTCTAAGTGCATTATTGATTTGTCCCAGTTGATTCTCAATATTTCTTATGGTAGCACTTTGAATTTTTAATTGATTCCCCATATGTAACACCACTCCTTTTATAGACATCTTATTCTTCTAAATTTTTTGATTGCTTTTAATACTATAGGATAAGAAAATCTTTAGCTACAATTACCCTGGTTATTCTAGTTTCCCAATGGGCTTTCTTGATTGTTCCCCTAATGTTGAATTTCCCCACAAGAATTATTATTCCAGTTAAAGTTAGGGTAGTTTTTGGTTGGGGGCTTGGTCTTGTATAGGTGCTAAAGCTATGTCCTCACAAAAATGAGGTCAACAGTTGTCCTAATTGATACTACATGACTAGTCTTTTTTGTGGGGTAACTATATTGTTGTCTGGATGCTGGTGTGAGTTTCAATTTTTTTGTGTTTTTTTCCTCCTGAGTGCCTATTGCATAGTCTGTATCTATCTATTTTTTAAACAGTGAGATTTTATACCCTGTAACTTTTCTATACCTGTTGATTTTTTTTTACAATGTGATTTTGTACCTTGTAACATTTTTCTTACTTGTTTTTTGGATGCTTTTACATACTGAGTTCTACTTTATACTTTTTGAGATTCATATGAAACATATATTTAATTTTTTTTCTATACATACCTGCTTTTTCATTTACTAATATTTTTGTTATACATATGTTGAAAAAGAGCAAGTTTGGGGAAAAAATGTACTTTGTTATGAACCTGAAAGATAACACACATAACTCAATGGAGAGCTTAAGTTAAATTTGGAAACTTCTATCTTCTAATTAATTCAAATTTCTTATCATAGCCTATTAAAATACATTAAATGTCATTTTAATAAGATTTACTTTAATGAGTTAATAATAAGATTCAGACCATAATAACTTCAAGCTTGACTTAAGAAACTCATAGATTCTTAAAAATGTGTAATTTAAGTGTTAAGTAGTAAACCAAGAATGCTTCAATTTTTTTCAGTTCAGTTCAACCAAGTTAATGTTATCTTAATTTTTACGTGGGACGGGAATATTAAAATTTTAAGTGTTGAAGTTTTATTGCTTAAGAAACACTATCTTACTTCATAATTAAAAGCTGAAAAAAAAGTTGCTAACGAAATATAATAATTTTTAGAAAAAAATGAAAAAAAAAGTCAAAAAAAATAGAAAAAGTCAAAAAGAAATAAAAATCCGAGAAGAAGCTTGATGTTGGTACAACATTGATTCATGAAAAGAAAAGGAAGAATCAAAAGAGTGTCTAGTGGGACTAAGTGATAAAGCTTTTCCACATTTCCTTAATAAAATCCCTTTTTATTCATCTTCAAGGGAAAGATATAAGTAATTTTGAATTTTCTAAACTCCACCAAAATTTTATTAAAAAATTTAAGGCTAATGAAAGAGGCTTGAATAACAAAAGTTTAATGATTTATAGGATTTTCATATTGAAAATTAAGGAAATGCCAAGTTATTAATCATTAATGATAATTGATCTAAAATGACATTTCAACACCTTTATGTAGCTTTGATTAACATATGGAAGAGTTAGAAACCTAAAGTAGTGCTTATCTTCTTAACTAAATTCCAACTGAGTTATGTGATTACTAGAGGGCACTAAAAGGGTAAGTTTGTGGGCACTGACATGCGTTAATTTATACATGATTTTATCCATGTTTTTTCTGCATTTTAAAAATTATTTTTATCTTTATTACAAATTTGTTCTTAAGAATGCTTTTTTTTATGTTGTGCATGTTGGTGGAGTTGAATACAAACAGTTTGGAATAAGAAAATTGATTAGAAATGTGACTCAAATCGATGTGACCGCACCCATAAGTGGAGTGACAATGACACCTCTAAAAATTTTGCAATGTGACCATGCTACATCTAGTGTGATTGTGTAAAATCCGGTAGAGTAGCAGTGTGATCATGCTACAATCAAATGTGCCACCCCCTTCAACAATCTGATGTGACCATGCCATTTTGGGCATGACCATGCCAACGAGTGAGAAAATGCTTTAGAAAGGAAATTTAATTACCTTAGCTATGATTAATGACATAAATGTGAGCTTTGGAGTATCTTAGAGGATATTCTACATCAAAGAGGAGTTTGGGGCTGCTACAAACAAGAATTCAAGGGAATTTTAGAGTTTTTTATCCACCTTATAATTACCTATTTTTAGTGAATATTTCATGATCATTTTATGCATATTTTTAATGATATTTCACTTTAAAAGGAACGTATTTTATATTTTTTTGGTCTCAGGTAGATGGAAAGAGAATTTAGAGAAAATGAGGGAAAAATGAGTAAAAAATGGTGCATTTTATTTGGCACCATAGTGCTGCTCCTCGGCACTACAGTGTCACAGACGAGCGTAATGGGCACTATAGTGCACAGACTGACGCTATGGTGCCAGTAACTACCCTTCTAGATGATTCATTGAATTTGGCTAAACTTTGAATGGGTGTTTGAAGCAACCCTTAGTTATTTTTGGAGATCTATTAATAGGGATGAAAATGAGATGAACGAGAGGACTTTTTGGCAGCACTTAAAGGCTTTAAGAAGTTCTACTTTGTGTTTAAGCGTGATTTTAAGTGCATTTTGTGTTTATGAGAGTAAGAGTTTGGAGAAATCAATCAGGAGACTCCAGAATTTGTGTTAGGGAGAAGACATGAGGTACTATGTATTTGTGTTTAAGTTCTTTTGTTTTTTAGGCTTGGAATTCAATACAAATTATGTGTTTTTGTTTATTCTATATGAATTCTGAGTAGTTTCCCTTTTTTTCTAACATTTGAGAATTAATCTTATAGCATGAGAATGATTTAAGGATTTATTTTACATTAAAAAATTGTGATGAATTTTTCACCAATTCTTCATTGACTTTACAAATTGGCTACTTGTGAGGTTAAAATACATTAAGAAACATAAAGGCCGAGGAAGGCTAAAATTTCACTCAACAAGTGAGTGTCGCACTTCGTTCTGGGCAGAGCCATTGCAATAAACTAAGGGGGAGTGAAAATAGATGGGGAGATTATTTTTGATGGACGTAGAATTGATGTTTCTAGGATGACAGACAACATCCTTTTTATCAATTTTTTTAAAAGTTTGGATTGTAAGGATACCTAATAAGTCTTATAGAGAGGGCACAGTGGGTAATCTGGAGGTGAGAGGCCAGAATCTACTTAACACTACTATAGAAACTAATGAAAAGCTCTAAATTAGCCAATGTTCTTTATTAACACTGGGAGGGGAAAGAATAGGAACGCTCCTATTTGTCACAATACATCATCTTATTTTTAGTCATTCAAATCCTACACAGATTAATATCTCTTTACAAGGGGAAAGATCTTTTCATAATATTCATACTCATTAAATTTACTTTATTTAATTGTTAATCTTAGTCGTTTATTTATGCTTTAATTTAATCTTAACCTTTGCAATCATATCAAAATTGTTCCACTTTCATTTTATCTGCAATTTAGATAGAATTTTGCAAGTATAATTTAAAGAATTCAACTTTCTAAGTTGGAACGATTCTGGGGTTTTTAAAAAAAATCCTATATTACTTGAAATGATATGTATACTTGCATAGTACCTCTAGTGTGAAGTTTTATTATTTATTTTCTATATCATTTGATTTATTCACACTAACCACTAAATATAAATTGGGATAATTTTATGGTAATATTTTGAAGATAAAAGATACACGTAATTGTAGGTTGGGTCATGTTTTTGGCGTCATTGTCAGGGATTGTAACAAAACTTTTTAAATAAGGAAAGGAATGAAATTTTTTAAGTTGTGAATGTAACGGAACTTTTAAATTGCAATTTTTTTTAAATTGTAGATTTTGTTTTAGTAAAATTAAAAAACCAAAAATCTAAAAATATATAAAAAATCTATTTTATTTCTATTGTGTTATTTTATTTTCTAAAATTTTATCATTCGTATGTGTAGTTCGGGATATGAAGTTTTAGTTCCCTACGATTCTGAATTAGAACGTATTATAAGAGAAATTCAAAAATAAGGAAAACTTCATAATTTTCAAGATATGGAAAACACTTCACAAAATTATATCGAGATTTAAAATGTTGAAAACAAACATCATAATTTACAAAAACCTTTAAGGGATTATGCAAATCCTATGTCAAATAAAGTTCACTTAAGTTTTCAAATTCATGTTATAGTGGCTAACTCATTTAAAATTAATCCTGTAATTATACAAACAGAACAAAATAATCAGTTTGGGGGAACACCATTCGAGGATCCAAATTTACATTTAGTAAGTTTTTTAGAACTATGTGTTATATTTAAATATGATTGTATATCAAATGATGTTGCTAGACTTTGACTTTTTTCCTTTTTCAGTAAGGCAAAAAAGCTAAGATGTGGTTAAATTCATTAGCACCTTAATCTCTTAGAACTTTGGGAGATTTGGAACAAAATTTCTTGGCTAAGTATTTTTCACCTTCAAAAATTGCTAAGCTAAGAAATGACATTATATCTTTCACTCAGTATGAAGGGGAGTCAATTTATGAAGCTTGAGAAAGATTTAAGCAACTCCTTAGAAAGTGTCCACATCATGCTTTACCATATTGGTTAATCATTCAAACTTTTTTATAATGGGTTAGTAGGATCCCTTAGACATATCATAAATGTTGCTACTCGTGGTTCATTAATGTCTAAACCATTTGATGAAGCCTATGCTTTAATTGAAGAAATGGATAGAAATAAATTTCAATGACCTTATAAAAGGGTAAATCCTAAGAAAGTATCCAGTATTCAAAATAATAATGTTATATCAATGGTTGCTTCTTAAGTTGCTGCATTATCTAAGAAAATTGACCAAATTGGAATCAATCTTTCTCAAACACCTCATTTTATTGAAGAAAATTCATTATCACAAATGTTTGATTCTCAAACTTCATTAGAAACTATAAATGTTTTAAATAGACCCAATATCCCATATTCTAATTATTACAACTTAGGTTGGAAAAACCATCAAAATTTTAACTGGAATAACAATTCTAGTGGTGAAGTCAATAATGGGGGAACAATCAAGTAAACGCATTGAGAAACGACAACAGTAAGGGTAATTCTAACCTTAGTCCTACTTATCCTCCTGAATTTAAAAGTAATCAACAATTTAAGGAGAACAAGTTGTCTATAAAAGGAGTGGTGTTACAAATGGATAATGAATTACAAAGTCAAAGTGTTGCTATTCAAAACATAGATGGTCAAGTGGGATGAATTGCTAACACGTTTTGCAAAAGGTCTCAGGGAACACTTCCTAATAGTGTTGAGATCAATCTCAAAGATAAAAGTAAAGAGCAAGAGTAAGTTAAATTTATTTAACTAAGAAGTGGAAAGGACTTGAGTGTCGGTGTCCAAAAATAAATTAAAGTTGAAAGAGAAGATAAAGAAATTGAAAAACCTAAAAAAAGTATTCCTAAGAAAGTGGAAATAATTGTTTCACCAACTAAGAAAAATTTAGAAAGACCACCGCCTCCTTTTCCTGAAAGACTTAAACAGTTGAAACTTGATCAACAATTTTGAAGAAGATGTGGTGGTTAAAGTGGATAATTTTATCTTCTCTGTTGATTTCATTGTGCTGGATGTAAAAAAATAAAGAAATTTCTATTATTTTAGGGAGATCTTTCCTAGCCACTGGACGTGCAATGATAGATGTGTAAAAAAGAGAATTAACCATAAGATTTAATGATCAAGAAGTAATATTTAATTTACATAAATCAATGAAGTATCTTAGTAAAGGAAAAGAAAGTAAATGTTATAGAATAGATATAATTTATCATATGATTGTTAATCATTTTCAAGAAAGATGTGAAGTCTTATCAGATCAACAAGATGAAGTAAATTTGGACAAAAAGAATTAGAAAATGAAATTTAAAGAGATTCTAAAGATGAATCAAATGAGAGAAAAACTGAGGAATTAAATTATGTTCAGGAAGAATTTGAAAATTTTAGATATTACTGAAAATAGTAAACCTCTGATACAATCTATTGAAAGACCTCTTGAGCTTGAGATGATGGTTCTACCTACTCATTTAAAGTATTCATTTTTGAAGAACTCATTTTTATTATGTGTTATTATATCCTCAAAATTAACTATAAAATAAGAAGAAAAATTATTGGAGACATTAAAAAGTCATAAGAAAGTCTGGATGGACGTTAGCTAATATTAAAGGAATCAATCCTTCAATGTGTATGCATAGAATTTTAATGGAACATAATTATAAGCCTAGAATTCATCCTCAAAAAATATTAAATCCTATAGTGAAAAAAGTTTTTAAGAAAGAAACTAAAAGTGGTTGGATGCTGGAATTATTTATCCAATTTCATATAGTTCATAGATTAGTCCTATTCCTTATATTCCTAAAGGGGAGTGACTGTGGTTACAAATGAAAAAAATGAATTAATTCCTACAAGACAAGTTAATGGATGACAAATCTGTATTGATTATAGAAAATTAAATGCTGCCACAAGGAAAAATCATTTTCCTCTACCTTGCCTGGAAAAAAAATGTTGGATAACTTAGCTGGGTGCCATCATTTTTTTCTTTTTAGATGGATAATTTGGATATCACCATACTTATTACTCCTGAGGATCAAGAGAAGACAACTTTTACTAGTCCTTTTGGAACATTTACTTTCAGGAGAATGTCATTTAAATTATGTAATATACCTATAGCGTTTCAAAGATCTATGATGTCATTTTTTTATGATTTAAGTGAGAAAGGAATTGAAGTTTTTCTGGATGATTTCTCAGTCTTTAGAACTTCTTTAAAATCATTTTTAGATCATTTGACAAAGATTCTAAAATGGCCTGAAGAAACAAACTTTGTTCTTAATTAGGAAAAATGTTAATTTATGATTGCAGGAGGAATTGTGTTGGGACATAAGATTTTTTAGAACGACATGGAAGCAGATCTAGCAAAGATTTAAGTCATTACTAAATTACTACCTCCTACTAATGTTGGAGGAATTAGAAGTTTTCTGAGACATGATGGTTTCTAAATGCGTTATACTAAAGACATTTCTAAAATGTTTAAGCCTGTGTCAAATTTTGGAAAAAAGATACTAACTTTGACTTTAATGAGGAATGCCTTAATGCTTTCAATTTATTTAAAGAAAAATTAATCACTACACCTATTATTGTTTCACCTGATTGGACAAAAACTTTTGAATTAATGTGTGATACTAGTAATTATGCTACAGAGGCTGTTTTAGAGCAAAGATACAATAAAATTTTTAAAGTGATATACTATGCTAATAAAACCCTTAATGAAACTCAAATTAATTACACTACTACTGAAAAGGAATTATTAGCTATAATATATGCTTTTGATAAATTCAGTCTTTATATTATTGGAATCAAATATATTATGCATACTCATCATTAAGTTATAAATTATTTAATGTGAAGAAGGATGCAAAACCACGATTAATTAGATGGGTCCTTCTGATGCAAGAATTTGATTTTCAAGTTGTGGATAGGAAGTGTACTGATAATCAAATAGTTGATCATTTATCAAGGCTTGAAAAGTATAGTGACAACTTTAATGTTGAAATTAAAGAAAATTTTCTTGACGAACAATTATATGGAATCAATGAATGATGAGTTTCATGGTATGTTAATATAGTTAACTATTTAGTTACTAACATTTTACCCTATGGATTAGATAGTCATCCAACTAAAAAGTTCATTCATGTCTCTAAATATTACTTTTGGGATGACCCTTATTTATATAAACATTCTAAGGGCTTAACTATTCAAAGATGTGTACCAATTGAAGAAACCCAATAAATTATACAAGAATGTCATAAATCAAATTTTGGGGGATATTTTGGGGTTGACAAAACTGTGTTTAAAATTTTGCAATCTAAATTTTATTGGCCTACTCTATTTAGAGATGTTAATTATTATATAAGAACATGTGATATATGTCAAAGAGTTGGAAATATATCTAGAAGGAATGAATTACCCTTAAATTTTACTCTAGAAGTTGAAATTTTTTATGTTTGGGATTTTGATTTTATTAGACCTTTTATACCATCTTTAGAAAAAATCTATATTTTTATGGTTGTGGATTAAGTTTCTAAATGGATTGAAGTCGTTGCTCTACCTCGTTGTGATGATAAATGTGTTGCAAAATTTAAATGGAAAACTATTTTCACATGATTTAGAATTATGAGAGTATACAATACAGATGGGGGAAGCCATTTTAAAAATAGAATAATTGAAACATTAATTAAAAAATATGGGATCAAACATCGAATTGCCACAACTTATCACCCTTAGGCTAATGGTTTATTAGAAGTATCCAATTGAGAAATTAAGAGATTATTGGAAAAGACTGTAAATCCCGTTAGGAGAGCTTGGTCTGCTAAACTTGATAATGCATTGTGGGCTTATAAAACTGCTTACAAAACTCCTATAGGAATGGCACCATATAAGCTCATATTTGGAAAAGCTTTTCATTTTCAAGTTGAATTAGAACACAAAGCTTACTCGACAATAAAAGATTTTAATTATAATTTAAATGATTCTGGAAAAAATTGATTATTGAATTTAAATGAGCTTGAAAAGATGAGAAGTGAATCTTATGAGAATGCAAGAATTTATAAGGAGAAAATGAAAATGAGGCATGATCAAGGAATTTTGAAAAATCATTTTGAGCTTGGATAAATAGTTTTATTATATAATTCGAGATTGAAATTATTTCTAGGAAAACTTAAGTCTAGGTGGTCAGGACCATTTATTGTGGCAAGAGTTTATTTTAATGGAGCTGTTATTATTGAAGATCTTAGGACTGGAAGAATAATCAAGATAAATGGACACATGTTAAAAGCATATATAAGTGGAGATAATTCTACATTTGAGGAGATCTTAATGTTTTGTCAACCAAATTAAAACATTGGATATGTCGGGCTTACGGCGTTAAACCAAGCGCTTTGTGGGAGGCAACCCATGGTTATCGGTGTGGTTGATTTGTTAGTTGTTGTTGTGATAAATTTTTGGTGTAATTTGGAATTCTATATGATTATGTTGGCACAAATAAATTATTATATTAATGGAATTGAAGATCAATTGAAAAAGGTGGACTAGCGCTATAGAGCCACAGTTCGAGTAATTGACTTCGAATAAACATAATTCAGTTTTCTGTCCTCTTTTTCTCTATAAAATGGCCTAGGACGGGACTGGAAGCATTCCTATTGGTTTTTCTAAGCAATTTGGATTTTTTGAGAGTATAGAAGTAATTTCTACTTTAGAGATTATGGAGAGCAATGACAATGGAAGATTTGAAGACAAGAAGTTGATCCATAAGGATGCTCGGAGTTATTTCATTGGATTTCTTGCATTTATTTTAGAGTGACTTATAGATAAACTTGGGAAGATTGAAGGTGAGATCTCTCGATTAACAACCAAGTATGAAAATTTTTTCCATATTTTTGAAAATTTGGATTGGTAGTTGAAACTCCAATTTAATAATTTGGTAAGTTTTCAAGACTTTCAAGTTACTATGTATATCACCAACAAGTGTATTGATGATAAGATCGCTTTAGAATTTCTTTGTGTGACTTTCTAGCATGCTTAAGACTGTAACTACTTGGAGGTTGAACATGATGATGACACCGTTGATCATAACTGGTCATAAATGATTCCTTTTATAAATATATGTGTTAGTAACTAGTTCTTCTGTGTAGTGTGTCGATGTTATCATTATTAAGGTTTTATTACTTCTGGGTTTGGTGTTTTTGTTGTCTTTATATGTTACTATGACTTAGTTGTATCCTTTGTATTAAACATATTATTAATATGAGAAAACCAGTTATGTGTTGTTGAAAAAAAAGAAGGCTTTATGTGTTTGATATGATGGATTAGATTATTGAATAGTTAGACTTTGGATTGATGTCAAACCTAAAAATAATAATGGCCATTAAAACTGGAAACTTAGACTTTAAACATCCTATATTTTCTATTTTCTTTCATAATATAAAAATTTGTAAAATTCAGGATGGGTTTGAATAGTGCTATAGCACCATCCGTGACACTATGTGCCGAACCAACCCGAGAGCAGTTTATAAAACTTGGATTGTCGGTTTACTCCATTTTTTACTTTGGTTCATTTCCTTCCTCCATTATTTTGCATGTTTCTCCCCTAGGGCTTGGATTTCTGATTAATTGGCTTGGAGTTAGGACTTAAAACTCTAGATTTCATCATCTTTGTGTAAGATCTTCATCTCGGCTTTAGAAATTTTTGATTTCACAATGAATTCTTTCCACATTATGGGTTAGGATGAAAATCATAAAATTTGTTTAAAATGGTGAGAAATCCATGGGTGAATGATTATTTATTTTAGAATGTGTTTTTTGGATCCTAAATATTATATATTTGTGATTTATTAGTATTTTTATTGAAATTTTCTAAATTTATCAAGGCTCCTAAAATGAAGAGGGAAAAAAGAAAGGGAGTATTTGATTCTAATAACTTTGCCAGTATAAAAGCACAAGACAGATCCAGTGATGTGCAATCTAAGAAATTGATTATTGAACAAAATTTCCTTTGTCCTGGCGGAACAATTGAATATGTGATTTCGAAGCGATAGTGGGAGGGCTTTCGTTATTTCACTGCCAGCACTGTGATTTTTGTTATTCATGAATCTCATGTAAATTTTCCAGATGAATCTGATGATTTAGTTTATGTGAGAGGACAGTATGTGGATATTATTTATATTCAGATCAATTGTATTTACAAGCTACATAGTGCCTCTACTTGTTTTTTATTGAGTTCCATCTTACTAACAATGAACTGGACGAGATTATGGGATTTTTAACTGATGGTAGTTGAGTTTGTAAGATTAAGAATGGACATCAGGAAAACTTTTCTTTCTTGAAGCTTAATGGTCATTCTCGTGCATGACACTATTTTGTTTCTTGTAGATTACATCCTACTAATCACCTTAGTAAGGTAACTCGAGAAAGAGATACATTGAATTATTGCATTCAAATGAACAAACCAATTGACATTAGCTCTTTGATTTACTATAACATGTTTATTTCCTCAAGAGGAGGAACTACTGCTGGTATCAGTTATCCTGCTCTTATTAGTACCATGTGTGTTGAATCAGGCGTGAAATGAGAGACTTGGGAAGAAGTTTTACCATCTCATAAACCTATTGGGAAAATAAATTTGGAGATGTATTGAAAGGCATACCAGAGTAAGAACTAGATATAGAGGCTCTGATATTCCTTCCACTTCAGCTTCAGCTTCAACTTCTAGACCTTCTACTTCTTGTACTACTTCACTTGATATTATAATGGAGCAATTATTTATCCAACAAGGTGATATATTAACACTAAAAAATCAGCATAAAAGCTTAAAATCCCATATTTATTATAATGATGAGTATATGCAAAGGAGAGTTGATTTTGATATTTCTTATCATGAGGTGATGGCGAAATTCTTAAGGGGTGACCATACTATAGTGTTTCCTACTTGCCCTAGATTTACACCTTATGACCTTGATGATATGGAGGAGGATTTAGATTTTGATGATGATGATGATGATGAAGAAGAAGAAGAAGAAGAAGAAGAAGGTGCAGATGATGAGTAGCTTTGTGTATTAATTTTTAGGTATTCTGCTTTTATGTTTAAATTTTTTGTGGTTAATTGGTTGTTGTTTGCTTGTTAGAGTTTTTAAGTTTAATGTTTAGGTTTGCATTTGTTTTGAACTATTAAATTTATGTTTATTGCACTATATTGTTTTATTGTTTCTGCTATTTATCTTTTATTTCAGTTTAAATTCTAGAATAGTCTTTTATTTTTGTTAGATATGTTAATCTCACTTGTCTTTTTTACTTGTACCATACTATTCTCTTGTTTTAAACTTTATGATTTTTCTTTCATCATGAACTATCCTTTTTAAAATTAATTAAAATTCTAAGTTTGGGGGGAGGAAAAAATATTTTTGAGAACTAAACTTTATTTGTCCTAAGAGAACTATATTTTTAAAAAGTTAATTTTACATAACATGTGATATGTTAGGTTAACTTTACATAACTATATTTTAAATTTTATAAATGTTATAGAAAAATAAAGTTAAAATTTTTAATAATAAAGGTTAGTTCTAAAGTTAAGATATTTATTATAAGAATATAAAATTATATTTTTATTATTTAAAAGAAAGAAAATTGTATTTTTTGAAATACTAAGAATCTTACATTTTTACTTTAAAATCTTTTTCAAAGCTAATAAAATTTTGTCAAAATAAAGAAATGTGAAAAGTTTTTAACTTTAAAAAGAAGACTGTTGAGTTCAAAATCAATAAAGGCTATCCAAATATAGTAATCCTCACATGACATGAAAAGAAAAAGAAAGGATTGAAAAAGATCTTAAAGGAAAAAGAAAAGAAAAATCAAATGAAGAAGAAAGAAAAAGCAAAAATGAAAAATATGTGGCGTGAAGCTTGAGAAGATGACTAATAAAAAATTTGCTCCACTTGAATCATCTTAAAGAAAGGAACAGAATTATATTTCTGAATTAACGCTTAAAGTATTATCATTCTTACTAACATTGTCCTTATGAAGTTCTTTTTACTGTAATACTTTTAAGCATTCAAAATATGAAAAAAATTATAGTTATTCTTGAAATAAATAGAAAATCAGAACTCTTAGGCTTGACTACTAAATATTCTTACATTTTTTATTTTAACCTGAGTCATTAAAAAAATTTTCTAAAGATTTTCTATCACATGTATGAAACAAAAGCTATTGAAATCTCAAAGTTAAGCTCACTTCCACAAGTTATAATTTTTACATAGTACAAAGAAGTTACTTGAGGATAAGTAATGTTTAAGTTTAAGGGAATGATCCACCTTAAAATTACCTATTTTTAGTGCATATTTCATGATTTTTTATACATATTTTTAGTGATATTTTGTTTTAAAGGAAGGTATTTTATATATTTTTTAGTTTCAGGTACATGAAATAGACATTTAGAGAAAATAAGGGAAAAATGAGTAAAAATGGTGCATTTTTTATGGCGCCATACCAGCGCTCGTTGGTGCTATATCGCCACAAACGGGTGTATTGGGTTCTATAATCCCAGTAACTACCCTTCTAGAAGATTCAAATTGACTGAATTTTGAGGGGGTGTTTAAAGGTAACCCTTAGTTATTTTTTGATATCTATTAATAGGGATGAAAATGGTATGAAAGAGAGAACTTTTTGGCAGCATTTGAAGGCTTTGGGAAGTTCTACTTTTATGTTTAAGTGTGAGTTTAAGTGTGTTTTGTGTTTGTACAAGTAAGAGTTTGGAGAAATCTTTAAGGAGACTCCATAATTTGTGTTAGGGAGAAGGCATAAGGTACTTTATATTTGTGTTGTGTTAGGGAAAAGGCATAAGGTACTTTATATTTGTGTTTAAGTTATTTTCTTTCTATGACTTGGATTTAAATACAAATTATGTGTTTTTGTTTATTCTCTATGAATTTTGAGTTGTTCTCTTTCTTTTTTCTTACATTTGAGAAATAATCATGTGGGATGAGAATGATATAAAGATTTCATCTTACCTTAAAAGAATTGTGTAACATTTTTACCGATTCTTCATTGACTTTATAAATTGGCCTCTTGTGAGGTTAAAATTGTTGAGAAACATAAAGACCCTGGAGGGCTATGATTTCACCCAACTAGTGAGTGCCACTTTTCATTCTGGGTAGAGTCGTTGCAATCACCTGAGAGGGAGTGCAAATAGATAATAAGATAAGTTTTGATGGGCTTAGAATTGATGTTTCTAGAGTGACAGACTAGATCTTTTTTATCAATTTAGTTTAGAGTTTGGATCGTAAGGGTCCTTAGTAGGTCTTATAGAGGGCACATTGGCTAATCTGGAAGTGAGAGCACAGAATCTACTCAACACTATTACACAAGCTGGAGAAAAACTCTAAATTAGCTAATGTTCTTTGCTAACACCGGGAGGGGGTAAAGAATAGGAATGCTCCTATTTCTCATAATACATCATCTTATTTTTAGTTATTCAAATCCTACATAGATTAATATCTCTTTCAAAGGAGAAATATCATTTCAAAATATTCAAACTCATTAAATTTACTTTGTTTAACTGTTAGTCTTAATCATTTCTTTCTGCTTTAATTTATTCTTAACCTTTGCAATCATATCAATAATGTTCTACTATCATTTTATTTGCAATTAAGATAGAGTTTTGCAAGTCTAATTTAAATAATTCAACTTTCCTCATGGGATCGATACTGGTGTTTTGAAAGAAAATTGTATATTACTTGAAACGATATGTATAATTGTGTAATTCCTCTAGTGTGAAGTTTTATTATTTATTTTCTATATTATTTTATTTATTCGCACTAACCGCTAAATATAAATTGGGACAAGTTTTTTGTAATATTTTGGAGATTAAAAATACATGTAATTGCTGCTCGGATCACTTTCCTCAAGGTGTTCTTTTTCCCTTGGTGGAAACTTTAAGGGGTGAGTTTTTTTTCTAAGAGTTGTGAGAGATTTGTATGAGAGAAAGGGTTGTTTTCATTGTGGAGAAAATAATTTATTGTATGTGTTACATGTTCTTATATCATTTTATGAATTCCTAGATGGTTTTCCTTGTTATGGTTTCTTGACAATGCATGACTAAATTCATTCTTCATGTCTCTGTGATATGAGGGTAGTGGATTTAATCATGATTTTTTTGTAATGCTTTTTTTGTTAGCATTTTCTATTACTTACATGGCCTTTGTGTTGGTTAACCTATGAACTTAACTTACTCATAGCCTAGCCAACTAGGATGTTGAAATATTTCTTGAAGGTATGGTTCTAACTTTTACGTAGTAGAAACTAAGAGTTACCTATAGAATTTCAAGAGGACTGACATATTTTAATGGTATTTTGCAACCATCTCAAGAGATCAAAAGAGCTATGTGGAAAGCCATGTGGATTGAGGGAGTTTCAACATCATGAATTTTAGGTTTATTTTGACCTATACATAAGCCTAAAGAGTAATACATGCTCAATTGACAAAATTAACATTGATAAACATTTAGAAAAGCCACAATCTCTATAATCCCCAAATCACATAGGCATGTGCCTCATCAATCTTGAAGGAACTCACAAATCCTTCTTGCTACTTCTAATTTCTACTATATGCAATTTTCTCTTTTTTGCTAGATCTTAGGATTTAAACCATCTTTGCAATCACATCAAGTTAGGTTCACTAAACTAGTGAACTAGAGAATTCTTTACAGAAATAATTGTTAGAATTTCCTTGTGGGATTTATATGTTGACTTTTAAACTGCATACTACTTGACACGTGTACTTGCTTTGTATAGCCAACTTACTTTGTGGTATGTTTTGGCGCTTCAACATCAACAACTAAAAAGTCTACCTTGTTACTAAATTTGTTGTCATTTTCTCCCCAGGTGACTAATAACCTAATTAATCCTAACGACTCCTTTCATTCATGAGACTGTAAAGTAGGTCAATCAGTAAAACATGGTAGTAGATGATCCCGAAACTATTTATATGTAAATGAGATGTATGTGATTATATTCTTAATTTTTCCTTACTTTTAATTCTTACTTTACAATGGTGCCAAAAACTTGATCACCAGCAACAACTAGATATAAATTTAACTTTGAAGCAAATAAGAATACAATTATTATATTTATATATGGGATACTACGCAAGTATATGTATGGTTATCAGTTAATATAAGACTTTTTTATTACGCCCCAAATATCAAACCCACGGGGATAACTACAATATGCTACTACAAATCAAGAGAAATTATATAATAAAATCTACTTAGCAAAATATACTTACTCAAACTCTAGATGTTATAATAGGAATGAAAGTTTGATTCTTTTTGTAATTTTTGTTAATTGAAAATAAAACAAACAACTAACTAAACTTAACTAGATATTTGTAAGATGAAGGCAATATAAATAAAATATATTTTTCCTTATCATGAATCAGTGATAAGTATAAGAATTATGTTGTGGAAGTATTCTAATTGTGTTGTGTCAAATATAAGTAATAAAATTCTTTACCCTTACTAGAGATACTATAAAGAACATTGGCTAATTTAAAGTGTGAATAGTATTCAAGACGGGTTAGGTAAAAAAGATACTAGCTCTCACTCTAGAGTTCTCTCTTCTCCCTCCACCTAGGGGCTAACATCTCATATAAAAACCAAAAACTATAAATCAAAATGGGGGTTTTAGCCTGTCACTCTAAAGTCCTCTAATTCTACACCCTTCAAAGTTTATTTCCATTTTTATTTGCACTCAATCATATGAATTACATTCTCATCCATAAATAATAAATGTGATTCTTATCATTTGTTGATTGAGACAATACCGCTCGGATCTTACATGTTCTCACAACAGGTATTAACATCTTAATAGGTCAAATTAAGAAGTAAATGATTTTCAAGGTATAAATTATCACAGCTGCTTCTAACATTAAGGACTTATACTTCACACAACTTCCATCCAATACTTAATCACTTATCATTTTAAGGAAAAAGATAAAAAAACCTACTTAGAATTCTTGGAAAAAACATAAACACACTTAAGTTTGAAAGTAGAAACCATGTAAACAAACAAGGAGTTTAATTTAAAACCAAATGTAGTCACAAAGATAAAAACTTATCTCAAATCCTCTCCACCAAAGTCTTGAAATTCTTTGAATCTCTTCCTTTACTTACAATTCAATGTACAACTTCAAATAAAGAGAAAGTGGCGGTGGTGGCGGCTATGGGCGACAACGGCGTGTGGGTGACTGAAATGGGGGTTGGCTGTCTCTTCTCTTTAATCTCAGTCTTCTTTTATGATTTTTCAAAAAGTGTCTTGGTGTCTCTTCAAAATGTATCCACAGTCATTGAATCTCTTAAAATTTGCCTCCTTTTAGAATCCAATTGAATGAGTTTTCCTATCCATTAACTTTTTCCCACGTTCTCACCAAGGGTTGCTTTAAACACATCTTCAAAAATTTATTCAATTTCATTGAATCGTCAAGTAACTACTTATTGTGCTTAAGAGCGGGGTATTGGGAACTTAGGCAAGGCTCTCTCTATTTCACTGGCATGTAAGTGCCAGTCCTGGGTGCTTAGGCGCCTCAGTTCAATTTCACACCTTCTTCATTTTTGCTCCAAATTTGATCCTTTTCACTTATTTTACCATTTTTCATCCATTTTATTGTACTTGAAATAAAAACACATAAATATTTTTCAATAAATTGTAATATCTCAAAAATAGGTATATAAATGTGTGCATAAAGAATATATATTTTAGGTGTGTCAAAATCCCCAAAACCTAAAATGTTACTTGTCCTCAAGTGACACTTCAATCCTTCAAAAATAAAAACTAGTAGATTATGTAAATGAATTTCTTTAGGATATTCTAAAATTTTTATCTAGAAATATAGTAGTCCAATTTAGAAAAAACATTAGTATATGAGACCTAGAATTTAGAAATTTTTAATGTAAAGAAGTCTGAAAATTTGAGTTCCTATCTAGTTTAGAAATATTGTAAATTCTCTAAATATAGAGTTTAGGCTTTTTATCATCTCAACTTAAAAATTTTTATTAAGAATAATTATACATACTATATTATATCCTTAAGCTTAAGAGTTTCTCAGGTTTTATACCTTAAAAAGATTAGATGTGGAACTAATTTTTGATTAGGCACTAGTCCTCAAGTTTCTGCTCCTTTTTTCAACTTTTTTTATGTGAGGATTTCTATAACTCGATAGGCCTTTAATGATTTTGAATTCCACTCATCCTTTCCTAAGGAAAAGTTTTGATATAAATCTTTTACTTAAAAATATAATAATATATTTGAAAATTATTTTTAATAAAAGAAATTTTAAGTATTGAAAATAAAAGTCTAACCCTTCTAAGATTTTCAAAAATAAAATTTCTCCCACCAAAGAAAGTTACGCAATATTTATCATTTCCACACTAAAAATTGTTAACTTTAAGTTTTTCTTCATTACTATAGGTTTTAACTAAATTGTCTTACTTATTTCTATATTCAAAATTTTACTTTGCTAATATAACTTCATATACAAAATCATTTTTTTCAAATCAAAATCAAATTTATTTGTAGTACATTTTAGAACAAATAAACTTCAAGTTCTTAGAAAATTTTTCATCCCCCCCCCCCCTAAACTTAAATTTTTAATCAGATAAAACATTTTGGCATCATATATATATTGGTAGGATTGAAAACTAAATCTAACATGCTTGCAGAAAATTTTTTTATTACATCCTAAATATACAAGTACAAAAATTAAAAATAGGAGTAAAAATTTAATTGATCAAATTTTACTTTTAATTAATAGATAGAGATTCATTAGACTTCTATGAAGTGGAGGATAAAATAAAAGCAAACAAACACACTAACAGACATTCACAACTACAACAAAAAGAAATTATCTGGTAGTAAATTGAAATTTTTAAACATGTAGTTCTTAAGTGAAAGTTAGTAATATTCTAAACCTACTTAAGATTTATGATTAAGTTCAACACAGTCTAACAAAATACACTACATAGCACAGTTATAACAACTGCTACCACATAAACAAAATATAACTACTTATAATAACATAAATGCAGCACAGTGGTGTGTAACAAAACAAAACACAAACAAAACTAACAGTCTCAACAAGTTCAACTCAAAACAAAACAATAGTACAGTATACCTGTACCACAAAAAGTTCACAACAATACATAAAATCTTAACTACAAAACTTAGTCTAATCTTCTTCCTCCTCGTCGGCATCACTTTCATAACTTTGCCGAACAGCTGTAGGCTCATATGATGGATATTTTGGATATGGAGGGAAAACTAACCTCTGGTGACCTCTCAAGAGGTTTTCCATAGATAAGTGGAAATTCCTCTCATATATCCATTCATATGATCTACAAAATATTCTAAAGTCAATACCTTATCAGTAGTATAGTTGATGTTATCTAACATTATATGCAATAATTGTCATTGTGAATCAAATCTAACACCTGCCTCCTCATATAATGAAAAGATCAAGGATGTGAATGCCAAACCTGCAGTAGTAGCAGTGATGGCAGAACTGGTGATAGTACCATAAACTAGAGCTCTAATATTAATGGGCTTGAACTGTTGAATGCAATAGTTCAAGGTAGCTCCATCTCGGGTCACTTCACTGATGCGATTTGTTGGCAGTTGACGAACAGAAATAAAGTAGTGTGAAGCCTTTGATGACGCATCAAACTTTGACGTGGGGAAGTTGACTCTTCTTCCATTAGTAATCTTCCACAATCCTCTTCCTCCAATTAATGACCATATAATCTCATCCAACTCCTCCTAGTTCGGACTACAGTTTGAATAAAAACATAATGTACTAAAGGGAAGCTGATAGAATAGATTTATTACCTCTGAGGAGAAAGGTACTAGTTTTGCTAGAACTAGAACTATGAATCCATCTTCTTTAGCTTTAGGGAGATTCACACAGAACACCCGAACAATAGAAATAATAGCCACAACAAAAAAACAGCAAAAACACTCCCACTATCGGCGAACAATCAAATCTTCTACTGCTCAAACTAAACACTTAAAACATTGCTCAGGAATCAATTTCCTTGATTGCAATGCATTGCTATATCTATCTTGAGCTCTCGAACTAACAATCTTGTTTCAATCAAAATGAGCTTTCTCTTTGCTCCTCTTTATTCTCGGGTTCATTTCTAAAAATCATATAAAATTCACAATAAATCTCAAATTCAACTCTAAATCATTAAAATTAACTCCTAAAAGCTTAAACTATCATTTCTATGTATTTTCTATAGATTTTTTTAAATTTTTTTTACCATGAATAGTGATTTTCAGTTAAATCCTAAATATGCTCAAAATACATGGTGAAAATAAAAATTTTTTACATAAAAATGAAGCTCTTACCTCAAGAAGATCAAATCTAACAAATTTGGCTTTAAACCACCAAGAAATCTTCACTTAATATGATGCCCTAGCTCTCAAACTCACAAAAACTGAAGGTAGGAGGTGAAGTTGGGGACAAAATGGGGGTTTTTATCCAAATTTTCACTTTAAACCATTCACGAACTGTTTTACATGAACTGGGGCTTAAGTGCGACTACTTCGGTACTTAGGCACCTACCTCATTAGTTTGGGAGTTGTGTGCAGTGGAGGATAACATAAAAGAAAACAAACACACTAACAGACATTCACAACTGCAACATAAAGTAAATATCTCATAATAAATTGAAAATTTTAACATGAATTTCTTAAGTAAAAGTTAGTAATATTCTAAACCTACTTAAGATTTAGGATTAAGTTCAATACAGACTAACAAAATACACTAAATGACACAATTATAACATATATTACCATAGAAACAAAATATAACTACTAATTTTAACATAAATACATCAAGCGGTGTCTAACAAAACAAAACACAAACAAAATTAGCAGTCTCAACAAGTTCAACTTAAAACAAAACAATAGTATAGTATAACAGTACCACAAAAAGTTCACAATAATACATAAAATCTAAATTACAAAACTCAGTCTAATCTTCTTCCTCCTCATCAGCATCACTTTCATCACTATGCCAAACAACTGTTTGCTCATATGATGGATATTTTTTATATGGAGGGAAAACTACACTTTGGTCTAAGTCAAGCTTTCCCAAATTTTGATATTTTTGGTTTTAAGTAAAATGCACTTCAAGCCTCATTCAACCTCTCCTAATTGTTCTTATAAATCTTTAATAACTATTTTCTTCCTCTTCAACTCTCTTCTTCCTAAAGATTCACCAATCTTAACTAATTCAGTTTAACACAAAATAACACAAAATTTCACACAAACAAACACTTATATTAATTCACAAAAAAAATTAAAAATATTTTCAATATATATATTCTCAATCCAAATAGTCTTGGATGAGATAACTCCTAAACACAAACACTGAACAAACATAGAATTAAAACACACAAAATAAACTTAACACTAACGAACAAAGACTTAACACAAATTAACACTAAACAAAGAACTTAATTCCACTCTCCTTCCGGTGGAAGGAATCCTGACCTATCATTAGTCTATCCTTGGGCATTTGGAATTTAAATTAAATAAAAATGATGGTGGTGAAGAACTCAGGTTGAGCCTTCTTCAATGCATTTCTTTTTTAAATACATAAACTTGTTCGCTTCTTCAACAAAACTGGTATGGCTAAATAGCATCTAAAGTTGCCATCTAATATGCTCCAGATGTGCATTAACTTCAATCACTTTTGCTTTAATTGAAGCCATGTCAACCTCAATTTTAGTGATTTTCTTTGCTATCTCTTTGATACTAACGACTAGGAAATCATTCTATAACTCTTGCACAGTTTGACTAATGAAATTCTTCTTCATAGCTTCCTCCTTCTCCTTCAAATCACTCTACCTAGATGACAACTTTCCAAGTACACTCATTCTTTACTTAAAATTTGGGGTTAAATTGAAGTGTGGTGAGACTTCTCCTCATACCCTTCTATTTGTAGGCTCTAAATTGCGTTTAAAACTACTATACACGTTCTCAAACCACTTACCCACTAAACCACATTTAAAACTTCTATTAATGTAATTTTGTAAGTTTAGTAAACTATCAAGCTTAAGCGTCGAATGTTGGCGCTTAAGCATCAAATGTTAGTGCCTAAGCATTAGTGCTTAATTTAGCACATGTCAGCTTAACGTCCAAAAACTCATTCTAACATGTCTAAGTCATCTCTTAAATTATTAGAATATTAAATCATTATATATTCAAAATAATACCAAAATTTTCTAAATCAAACACAACAACATAACATTCAAAACAAACACAAATATAACAATGGGTTGCCTCCCACAAAGCGTTTGGTTTAACGTCGTTAGCCCAACGTAGCCAGTGCTTTTTCTGGTTCACCTAACATCATAAGATCATTCAATTTAAGTTGAATCCCTAAAAAATAGGGTTTCAGCCTATGACCATTCACTTTGAATATTTTCTCAGTTTTAGGATATTTGATATCCAAAGCTCCATAAGGATAAATTTTTGTCACAACAAATGGGCCCATCCACCTGGACTTAAGTTTGCTTGGAAATCTTAACCTTGATTATATAGTAGAACTTGTTACCCTGGCTCAAAATTTTTAGTAAGAATCCTCTGATCATGCCACATCTTCATCTTTTCCTTATAAATCTTAGCACTTCCATAAGATTCACTCCTTATCTCTTCAAGCTCATTTAATTGCAATAGTCTTTTCTCACCAACATCCTTTAAATTGTAATTAAATTCTTTAATAGCCCAATATGCTTTATGCTCAAGTTCAACTGATAAATGACAAGCTTTCTCAAATATTATCCTGAATGGAGACATTCTTATAGGAGTTCTATATGTGGTCCTATAAGCCCACAAAGCATAGTCAAGTTTGACTGACCAATCCATTTTTGTTGGATTTACATATTTTTCGTGACAAGCTTTTCACAATATTAGCCTATATGGGGACATTCCTATAGGAGTTCTATATGCAGTCAAGCCCACAAAGCATAGTCAAGTTTGACTGACCAATCCATTTTTGTTGGATTCACAGATTTTTACATTATTCTTTTAATTTTATAATTTGATAATTCAACCAAACTACTTGTCTGAGGATGATAACCAGTAGCAATTCTATAGTTTATATGATATTTCCTTAATAACTTCTTCATTATTACATTCCTGAAATGACTTCTCCCATCAGTTATGATTACTCTCGGCATCTCAAATCTACAAAATATGATCATTCTTAAAAACTTTGCAAAACTTTGAGTATCACATCAAGGTAAAGTAATATCTTTTATCCATTTGGATACGTAGTCAATTGCTAAAAATATATATAAACTTTCAAAAGATGGTATAAATGGTCCCATGAAATCTAATCCCTAAACATCAAATATCTCCATTTCTAACACACAATTGAGGGGCATCTCATTTCTCCTAGAAATATTGCCTGCTCATTGACATCAATCATAAGTTTTAAAATAAGCATTAACATCTTTAAAGATTGTAGGCCATTAAATTCCAGATTGCAAAATTTTGTATGATGTTTTATCAACACCAAATTATCCTCCAAAATCAGAATTATGACATTTTTGGATAATTTAATAAGCTTCTTCTAAAGGCAAACATCTTTTAATAATAAGATCCTTTCCATATTTATATAAACATGGGTCATCCTAAAAATAAGTCTTAGCTTCAAATAAAAAATTTTCTCTTCTCTTGGTACGTCATTCCGTAGGGTATATTATCACTAACAATTAATTTCACAATGTTGGCATACCATGGAACACACCACTCATTAACACTTAAGAATTCTTCATCTTGAAAATGTTCATTAATTTCTTTTTCAAAATTGAGTGATTTTTTCTAATTCAAGCCTCAATAGATGATCAACAATTTGATTCTTAGCTCCCTTCTTATCTACTATCTCAAAGTCAAATTCTTACAAAAGAAGAATCTATCTTATCAGTCTTGGTTTTCCATCCTTCTTTTTCATTAAATATTTAAAAGCAGAATGATAAGTATGCACAACACATTTAGTTGCAAATAATTATGATCTAAATTTTTCAAAAGCATATACTACTACTAATAACTCTTTCTCAGTTGTGGTATAATTAATTTGAGCTTCATTAAGAGTTCTACTAACGTAGTAGATTACTTTATCATGCTTTTGTTCTAGCATAATCACTTGCATCACACAATAGTTCAATAGGTTTTTCCCAATATGGTGAAACAATAACTGGTGCAGTGATTAAATTTTCTTTTAATAACTCAAAAGCTTTTAGGCACTCCTTATCAAAATTAAAAAAATACATCTTTTTCAAGCAAATGGCATAGAGGCTTAGCAATTTTTGAAAAATTTTTAATATACCGCCTGTAGAATCCATCATGTCTTAAAAAACTCATAATTTCCTTCACACTGGTTGGGTAAGGTAAATTAGTCATCACTTTAATTTTTGCAGAGTCTACTTCTATACCATTTTTTGATATCTAATGTTCTAAAACAATTCCTTCTGCTACCATAAATTGGCATTTGTACTAGTTAATGACTAAATTTATTTCTTCACAACACTTAAGAACTCTTCATAAATGTTCTAAATATGATTTAAATGAAGTTTCAAACACTAAAAAATCAATCATACAAACTTCAATTCCTTTTTTAATTAAATCACCGAAAATAACCATCATACATCTTTGAAATGTAGCAGGGACATTACATAAACCAAATGACATTCTTCTAAAAGCAAATGTCTCATAAGGACTGGTAAAAGTTGATTTATCTTGATCCTCAAGAGCTATTTGTATTTGGTGATAACAAGTATATCCATCAAGAAAATAAAAGTATTTATGCCCAACTAGTCTATCCAACTTATGATCTAAAAAGGGTAGTGGAAAATGATCTTTCCTTGTAGTGAGATTTAATCTTCTATAATCAATCCATATTTGCCACCTTGTGTCTTGACTTGTTGATATCCTCATTATGTTCATTCATAGTCACAGTCACTCCTCCTTTCTTAGGAACACAGTGAATTGGATTATCCCATGCACTATCTGAGAAAGGGTAGATAATTCCAGCATCTAACCACATTAAAATCTCTTTCTTAACAACTTCTTTCATAATAAGATTTAATCTCCATTTGAAGATCAGCTAAGGGTTTGCAGTTCTCTTTCATATACATTCTATGCATACAAATTAAAGGATTGATTTCTTTAAGATCAGCAATTATCCATCCAAAGGCTTTCTTATAATTCTTCAAAGTTTTCATTAAACTTATTTCTTCTTCTGTAGTTAATTTTAAGAAAATTATAATAGGTAATGTTAAGGAATCACCTAAAAATGCATTCTTTGAATGTTCAGAAAGTAACTTCAACTCAAGCTCAAAAGGTTTTTCAACCAACAGACAAAAGATTTATCTTCTTCTATCGTGACCAAAACTTCAAAACTTTCTCAAACATAATTTGAATTTTCCTTATAAAAATCTTCAAATTTATCTAATTTCTCTACTATCTTGTGTTCCAACTCTTTCATTTTAGATTTCTCTTTATAAGTTATTTTGAAATAACATTCACTTAAGTATCTTATCACATCCATTCTATAACATTCATCATCTTTACCTTTTGTAGGGTATTTCATTGATTTGGAAATATTAAACATCACTGTCTGATCATTGATGCACATAGTTAATTCTCCTTTATGCACATCTATCATTACTATTCCTGTAGCTAGGAAAGGTCTCCCCAAAATGATAAGTATCTCCTTATATTCCTCCATATCTAGTACAATGAAATTCAATAGGAAAGATAAATTGATCCACTTTCACTAAGACATCTTCTATAACTCCTTTAGGATATGTTATTGAATGATCTGCTAATTGTAGAGTTATAGTAGTAGGAAATATTTCTCCTAATCATAATCTTTTAAATATTGATAATGGCATAAGGTTAATTCTTGCACCTAAATCACATAAATATTTCCCATAAAATCTGTCTCCTATTGCACATGGAATTGTGAACCTACCAGAATCTTTAAGCTTTTTAGGAAGTTTTTTCTGAATTGTAGCACTGCACTCCTCACTAAGTGCAATAGTCTCGTTATCTTTGAATTTCCTTTTCATGATAAGAATATCCTTCATAAACTTCACAAAGCTTGGTATTTGTTCTAAAGCTTCAGCAAATGGAATATTAATTGTAAGCTTCTTAAAAAAATTCATAAATTTTGAAAATTGTTTATCCAACTTTTGTTGACTGAGCCTTGAGTAAATGGAGGTGGTGCTTTTGCCAAGTCAATTTTAAGTGGAGAAATAAGTTTCTCTAAACCTTTTGAAGTGTCCTTTTTAGGCTCTTCAATTTCTTTTCTCTCTACTTCAGTCTCTTTTTAAACTCTACCTACCAATTCTCTTCCACTTTTAACGTGAACGGCTTTTACTTGCTCTTTATTCTGGTCTTTTGGATTTACTTCTGTATTGCTAGGAAGTGTTCCTTGGGATCTATTACTTAATGAATTTGTTATTTTTCTTAAATGATTCTCATTATTTCTAATTGTAGCTCCTTGATTTTGTAACTGATTTCTCATTTGTAACACCACTTCTTAATAGAAATTTTTTCCTCATTGAATTGTGGATTACTGGTCAATAATTACTATTCTCTTTGTTGTTCCAATTTCCCAATGTGTTTACTTGGTTGTTCCCCCGTTGCGGATTATTACCACCCGAAGTATTACTCTAATTAAAGTTGGGATGGTTCTTCCATCCCGGGTTATAATAGTTTGAATATGGGTTATTCTACTTATTGTTTATGTTATTCATAGTTTTTAATGATGCTTGAGAATCTACCATTTGGCTTAATGAATTTTCTTTAATCATTGCATTTGGTTGATAAAAATTCATTCAAAATTGGTCTAATTTCCTTGAAATTACATCAACTTGGTTTGCTAACATTACAAAAGCATCATATTCATGAATATTGGCTACTTTCTTAAGATTTACTCTTTCAGAAGGCTATTGAATATTATTAGCAGTTATCTCTTCAATTAAATTATAAGTGTCATGAAATGCTTTTGACATCAATGAACCACCAGCAACAACATCAATGATAAATCTAAGAGATCCAACTAATTCATTATAAAAAATTTAAATTATTAATCAATATAGTATAGCATGGTGTGGAAACTTTTTGAGTAGTTCTTTTAATCATTCCCTTACTTCATAAATAGTTCCCCTTCAAAATGAAAAAAATATTTAATATCATTTCTATACTTCGTAGTTTTTTATGGTGGAAAATATTTAGCAAGGAGTTTCTTCGCTAAATCACCCTAAGTTCTAGTTGATCCAGGTGCTAATGAATGTAACAATATCTTAGCATTGTCTCTCAGTGAGAAAGGAAAAAATTCTAAGTCTTATAGCATCATTTGATACACTATCATATTTAAATGTAGTACACAATTCTAGAAAATTGGCAAGATGTAAATTTGGACCTTTAGTTGGTACTCCCCCGAACTAATTATTTGACACCTTTTAGATAATAGCAAGTTTAAGTTCAAATGAATTAGCCACTACAATAAGTTTTTGAATACATTAATGAAGTTCATCCACCGTAGGATTTGCATAATCTCTTAAAGGTCTAAACTCTTGATTAATTTCAGCATTTTGATTATTTTATTTTGTTATTTCTTGAAATTTTTTATTTTTTCAGTAATTTTTAATTTTTTAATTTTTCTAATAGTTCTCTCTAATTCAGAATCAGAGTGCACTAGTTCTGTAGAACCTAAATTGCACATACATTACTATGAAATATATAAAATAAAAACACACAAACAAGAACTTTATATAAAAAACAACACTACAATATTCATATAATAAATCTAGAAGTTTAAATAAGGCTTTATAAAAATAGAAATTTGCTTTCTAAAAAATTCTTTAAAACTTTTGTATATTTGTTTTTGTTGATCCCCATCAATGGTGCCAAAAACTTGATCTCAAAACTTTTTATATGTCAATGCGATGGATGCAATTATACTCTTGATTTTATCTTACTTATAATTCTTACTTTGCAATGACGTTAATAACTTGATCATTAGCATCAGCTATGCACAAACTTGACTTCAGAGCAAATAAGAATACAAGTATTATATTTAAATATGGGATACTACGCATGTATACGTATCTTTATCAAGTAATATAGGAATTTTTTATTAGGCCCCAAATTTCAAACCTACAGGGATAACTACAATATAAAACTACAAATCACAAGAAATTAGTTAACAAATTCTACTTAGCAAAATATTTTTACTTAAACTTTGGATGTTATAATAGGAATGAAAGTTCGATTATTTTTGTAATTTTTTATAATTAAAAATAAAGTAAACAACTAACTAAACTTAATTAGATACTTGTAAATGAAGGAAATATAAATAAAATATATTTTTCTTTATAATAAATTAGTGACAAGTATAGGAATTTTGTTGTGGAAGTATTTCATTTATGTTGTGCCAAATAGGAGCAATAACATTTTTTACCCTTACCGGAGATGTTATAAAGAACATTGACTAATTTAAAGTTTGAATAGTCTTGAAGACAGGTAAGGTAAGAAAGATATTAACTCTCACTCTAGAGTTCTCTCTTCTCCTTCCACTTGGGGGCTAACATCTTGTATCAAAACCAAAAACTATAAATCAAATTTGGGGCTTTAACCTATCACTTTAAAGTCCTCTAATTCTACACCCTTCAAAGTTTATTTCCCTATTTATTTTCACTAAATCATATGAATTACATTCTTATCCATACAATTTCATGTGATTCTTATCATTTGTTGACTGAGGCAATACCATCTCAGATCTTAAATGTTCTCACAACATGTATTAATATCTTAATTGGCAAAATCAAGCAGTAAATGAAGTGCAAGGTTTAAAATCATCACAACTTTTTCCAATATTAAAAACTAATACTTCACACAACTTCCATCCAATACTTAATCACTTCATTTTAAGGAAAAATATAAAGAAAACTACTCAGAATTCAGGGAGAAAATACAATCACGGTAATCATGCAAACAAACAAGAAGTCTAAATTAAAACTAAATATAGTCACAAAGATAAAAACTTATCTCAAATCCTCACCATCGAAGTCTTGAAGTTCCTTTGAATCTCTTTCTTCACTTACAATACAAGCTACAACTTAAAATAAAAAGAAAAGTGGCGGTGGCAGCGGTGACGACTATGGGCAACAGTGGTGACTATGGGAGGCGGCAGCGTGTGTGCGACTGAAATGGGGCTTAGTTATTTCTTCTCTTCAATCCAAGTCTTCATTTATAGTTTTTCAAAAGGTGTGTTGGTGTCTCTTCAAAATGTGTCTACATTCAATGAATCTTCTAGAAGTTTCCTCCTTTCAAAAACAAATTGAATTAATTTTCATGTACATTAACTATTTCTCACGTTTTCACCAAGGGTTTCTTCAAAAACCTCTTCAAAAATTTGTCCAAATTCATTTAATCATCAAGTAACTACTTTTTGCACTTAAGCGCGGAGTACTAGGCGCAGCTCTCTCTGTTTCACTGGTGCATAAATGTTAGTCCTAGGCGCTTAGGCGCCTCAGTTCAATTTCATACATTCTTCATTTTTTCTCCAAATTTGATCATTTTTTTACTCATTTCACCATTTTTTCATTCATTTGATTGTACCTGAATGAAAAACACACAAATATCTTTCATTAAAGTCCAATGTATGAAAAATAGGTACAACAATATGTACATAAAGACTATATATTTTAGGTGTATCAGTAGATTAATAGATGCATTTTTCTGAAGGATAATTTGAACAATATATTTTCTAAACTGCTCGTATCAACCAAAATACAACCTACCTGGTAATTAATGATCAATGCATTAACTACTATAGAATTGTTGGAAGGATTCACCATAAAGGTAAAATCCAAATCAATAAAAATAATTTGGGGATGGGGTTTTCGTGTTAGAGGAACACAACATCACAGTGTTTCCCTATCTAGACCCTCTTATGGTCAGCCCGTCTAACCGAGCCTTCTTCTAGTTTAGCTAGCACAATTTCAGTGATGTGGTCGGTGTTGTCTCAGACTAGCTCGTCGGAGTAATCTTCGCTATGGTTTTCCCTTGCCTTTGGGTTTGCATCCCTTATGTCATAAATTCTTTGAGTTTTCCAACTTGAATCAATTATTTAGCCATACTTTAGAAGTACCTGTGCTCATCCGTGTCATGACCATGTTCTTTATGATACTTGTAAAATTTATTCTTATTCTAAAGAAAAGCTCTAGTTCTCATAGGTGGAACCATTATAAAATACTCCTTATCTTGTATGACTTTCGTTAACTCTATCATTGAAACCCTCAACTGAGTAAGTTTTAGAGTTTATCGATCATTTGAAAGACTCCATCTTGAGTAGTTTTTGTTGGCCTCTCTATCGCCAAGAGATGGCCGACCGTCTCCACATTTGGACCTTGGGTTGTCCTTAAGCCTCCACCCATCATCTCAAAAGCCATTTTCACCTAACGGTGATCAGATTATTTACCCATTTGGTAGGGCGGGTGAACATACTCATTCATTGCGATGTAGTGGTTGGCTAACTCTATGAGTTTAGCCAGATTTTTGGGTGGACATAAACCCAAATAATACTTGAATTGTTTTCTCATTAGTTCAAGCGTAACGGTGGCTTTGAGCTGTTGTGGCCTCAAAATTTCGTGCATCCAGAATTTCTTTTTGGAAGCGAGTGATGTATGCTTGAACACTCTCATTTGGCCCCTGCTTGACGTGTCACGTGGCCTTTGAGGTCTATCAAGCTTCTGGGTGCTAGCAAAATTCACCATGAACAACTTTTGAACACATCGATGAGGTAGTTACCTCAGATGAGAGGCCATTAAACCACCTGATGACAGAATCTCTCAGCGTGGTATAGAATAACCGACAATTTAGTGCCCCAGAGATTTTGAGAAAGCATACAACCGACTCAAAGGATTTTATGCGGTCGACCTAATTTTGAAGAGGGGCATTTAATGTTCGTCGGTGTAATCAATCGGTTGTTTATTAATCGTTTAGTCAGCCTGAAGTTCTTCTGTCTGCTAGAAGGTCTTCCCAGAGGATTTGAGAAGGGGCCTTTCAAGAAGAAAGTGTATCACTATAATCTGGCAAATTGCTCTTCTTGGACAAGGGGCCTTCTCAGAGGATTTGAAAGGCATTCAATGGGTGCCCTTTAGCCATCTTTGTTAAGAATTCCGAAAACAGTCGTGTGAGCTATATACATTATATAGATATATATAAGATTTGTAACTAAAAGAATTTGAGTGGCATGTATAAATCTTTCAAATTAAATTTGGATATATTTAAAATTTTTTTATTGATGAAAATTAACATGCAAAATGAATGTTGAAAATTTAATTTGATTCAAATTTGAAATGAGTCGAGTTAAAGTTAGATCGGAATGAGTTTAAGTATATTTTTAAGAAGATTCATCTTGGATATATGCACAATGAATGCCTAAAGATGATACTTATAGTTCAAACATAGGAGAAATGAACATTTAAATCATATTGTTGAGCATTTATATTATTGTTCAGACTAATATGACAATATCTCACATATAGTTTTTCCTTTTTTTAAGAGAGAATGAGAGGAAGATTTACATATATATCACCTTAACCATTCCTAGAAACGTCTTTCAATTTTAATAATTAAAAGAGTGGCAATCTTTATGTGAAATGAAAGATTTAAATGACATAATGTAAGAAAATAAAGTTTGTTATATATATAAATATAAGAGAATTAGGTGGTATGTATGTAAATGTTTTGGATCTCACATGCACACAATATCCCACAATATCGATATATATATATATATATATATATA
>JXCR01133842.1:8851-32589 GCA_002079205.1 Phalaenopsis hybrid cultivar | reverse complement strand
CATACATATATATACATACATACATACATACATATACATATATATATATACATACATACATATATATATATATATATATATATACATACATATATATATCTATTAGGTTGAATATATATCTTCTTTGTTTCTCATGAGATCTAACCGTCCAGTAGAAATAGAACATATACTGAGATCTCTATTATAGAATCATATAATTCTTTGTTTCTCATGAGATCTCTCAAATGAGGACCCATCTATAAAAGATTGGGATGACCAATTATCTGATTGGATGCAACCGTTCGAGTCAGAGCAAGCAAGAGAAATGTTGATCGATCATGAGGACGACAAAATTTGAACCGTTTGGTCAGAAACAAGATAAAAAGGAATCAAAGCCGATTGACCTGAAGTTATCGACTCGAGGGATGGTCTAGCCCCTCGACATCCCCAATCATATCAGGGGTGCTCAGAAGCTCCCCATCTATTATCAAGAGTCCAGGGCCACATAGCTTAGCTGACTTAGCCAGTCTCGTCGACCAGAAGCTAATTGATCTTAGCCAACTTAGAACGCTTACAAAGCCCAAGCAATTAAACCGACATTGTTGAGTCGAAGCCATTCTAGCTCGGCCAAACGGGGCAAAGAACAACCAAGCTATAACCTCATACCTATAAAATGCCCTATACAACCCCCATTAAAGCAAGGGCAACAATGTAATTTCACCCTATTGTATTCTCCTCCCTATAAATAGTGAGATTATTTCAAGAAAAAAGATTACTTAATTTAGCAAAAAAGCTGGGAAATGTCTACATGGTTGATACAATTTACTATCCATTACTATTTTTCTCTCTAGCTCTCTATATCTCTCTCTCATTTCTTACACTTTATTCCTTAGGGTGTGATTCATTAACAAATCAAGAATCAATATCCAAAAAGGTGATGAGCGTGGATCAAATCACATACAATGAGAGTAGTTGCCCACTAAGAAGAAACCCTATAACAGAGACACAATTATTACGTAGTGCACAAAGGAGTTTGTGAATCATCAGTTTCAAGAGTTAAATAATCAAATGTTGGAAGCCATCCAAGAGGCTCTTGCTCGAGGACCAATGCAATACTTGTAATAAGAGGAAGGTTTGATGCACAACGTCCAAAGAGTCCCCTTGCTTTGGAAAGAGAACACGAATCTTAGTTTTTAATGGTGCTAAGTAATCATTGATCGTGTGACACCAGTTCAGGTGTACTAAGACCCTCAACCACTGGAGAATGTGTTTTGTTGGCGAATCTCTGAGGCCAAGCCCCTAGAGATGTCTAAAATCCTTACCACTAATAGCTTTTTGTGTCTCGTGTGGCATCAGAGCACCAATAACTTCTTACGTGGTTCATTTAGTCAAAAAGTTTTATGCCGCAATATAAGGTTAAACAGACAAATGGATGACTAGGCTAATCGCTCAAATGTTCCTTCATTGAGGATCAAGAAATGAATCAGATAACCAACCCAACCTGATCCATCAGAACCATCATTTTTCTCTTCTTAGTAGTGGTTTTGTTCTTTTTTTCACTTTTTGGACAATACCACTCATTTGATCTCTCAAAGGTAGCACAAAGCACTTCTTTTTTGGAGGAATCAATTGGAGATTTAAGATGTTCTCTATGATAGTGCTTAAAAGACAACCAGTTTAGACTTCAAAGGATATAAAATAAATATGGAATGTCAAAGAGTCCTGTTACGCTCTATTTATAGAACTAAAGGTGTGGAAATCAAAATTACACCCTATTTATAAGAAGCAAAGCTGTGGAAATTATAGAATTTTAAATATTGAATCATTGAATAAGAATAAATGATATCAACATTTTTTTTAAGAAGTAAGAGAACTGATAAACTAGAATATGTACATAAAAAACGTGTTTATGCTGATACTGAGGAGATTTAATGGTCTAGAAGTAAGAGAGTACGACAAAGTAGAGCCCAATAATAAAAGTCCAAGAGACTCACTTATCCAATTGGATGCAACCATTATTGTTAAATAAAGTAAGTAAAATCAAACCGAGTCATAAAGATGGCTAAATTTAAGTCATTTGATCAAAGGAAGATAAGGAGACATTTAATTTGGTTGACATGAAGAAGTTGACTTAAAGGAAGATCTAGCCCATCTGCATCCCCAATCATATTGAGGGTGCTCGGAAGTTCCCCAATCTATTATTAGGGTTTGTCAATAAGACTAACTTAGTCGACCGTGCAAGTTCTCCGAGCTCAAAGCCAATTGACCCCTTGCAAATGCTTCAATGCTTGGGTGGATTACACAAGCACACAATCAAAGTAGCATTAGATTTTTTGGAGTCCGAATAGTCGATCTCATAGAGACACGGTGTGAACTAATTTTAGGGAAAAGTTATAGCCTACTTAATTCATCCTCAGTTTGGAATTTCAAGAAACTTAAGTTATGTTATCGATCCTTACCACAATGCAAATAAGTTTATAGTTTACTCTTATAGAATTTCTAATTCTACCATGAGAATTGGAGATAACGAGGTGTTAAGGCTACCATTCATTAAACGACTCTTGATTTTCTCTTCAAAGATGTAGGGAGGAAGAAATCTCTCACTTCTCTCCCTCTCTAACAACTCTAAGGAAAAATCACACTTAGACTCACCACTCTCAACAATACACACAATGGAACACTAAAGAAAATACAATAACACACTTGCCCTCTTTTTTTGATCAATTTTTGCTCTAAATAAAGAATAATGTCAGTTTCTGAAGAGGTGTATCCAATAACTCTTCAAAAAGTGTCCAAATTCATCGAATCTTCTAGAAATTTGCCCAACATCGACATTGGCACCGTTAGCGCCCACAATGGTGTCGTCAGCACCCGTGGTCTCAATTAATTATTGTGCTCTCTATCAAATGGCACCATTGGTGCCTTCACTATTCTAAACTCCTCCTTCATGTTGGCGCTGTCGGCATCCTTACTGGCGCCGTGGGTGCTGAGTTTTTCTTCCAAAACGCCATTCTAACTCCAAATTCCCTCCTTTTTTTCTTTCTTTTTTTTCTTCAAGCAATAAACATTATCAACCGGCAATAAAACATGAAAAATTCCTTACTTTAAAGTGCAATAAGACCAAAAATGAGTATAAAATATAGGTCTAAAAATGCATATATTTTTGGTGAATCAAAAGCTCCCAAACTTAAATGTTACTTGTTCTCAAGTAACTCCTTCACAACATAAAAATATGATTTATAGTAAAGAATTTAACTTCTAAATTTCCATATTTTGATCTACTAAATATCATAGCATAACTTAAGAAAATTTTAAAATAACTCAAGTTAATATTAAAGGTATAAGAATATGTAGCAGTCAAGTCTAAGACTTCTGATTCTCTATTCTTTTCAAGAAAAATTGTAATTGTTATATTAAAGCCATTTAGAATATCCATATGAAAAAGAACTTCATGAAAAATTTAATAGTAAATATGCTAAGACTTAAATATAAGTTTAGAGAATGTAGCCAAGCCTTCTTCCTTAAGTTGATTCAAGTGAAGCCAATTTTTTATTAAGTATCTCCTCAAGCTCTCCTCACATATTTTTGTATTCTTTTCTTTCTTTTTTTTCTCTTTTTTTTTTCTTTTTCTTTTAGCTTTTCTTTTTCATGTGAAGATTACTATATCCGGATAGCCTTTAATGATTTTGAACTTCACTATCTTCTTCTTAAAGTTAAAAACTTTTCACATTCCTTCACTTTATAAATTCATATTGGCTTTGAAGATTTTTTATAAAGCTTCATTTTTTACTTCTTACATGAAACTCTATGATTCTTAGTAATTCAAAAATACAAATTCCTTTACTTAAAATGGAAAAACATAGTCTTATTCTCTCATACTATCTCTAGAATTAACCTTTATTATTGTAAGTTTTTACTTAAGCTTACTATATATTTAGAAGCATAAATATAGTTATCCAAAGTTAGGCTCTAATACCACAGGTCCTGTTAAATTAAAACTTTAAAATCTAGCTCATTGAGGACAAATAAAATTAAGTTTCTTTCTTTTAAAAATGAATTCCCCCCTCCCCCAAACTTAAACTTTTAGAAGATTAAGCATGAAAAACTGAAAATATACAGTGAAAGAAAACACTTAGACATAAAAAATGACTTACTTGTTGAAGGTTCTAATTTTGAAACCTAACTCTGAAATATTGCAGGTGCTAATATGAAAAGCTACAAAACTTAAAACATTAAATAGCACATAATATCTATAAAAATATTTGCTGAGAAAGAGTTAACTAAAAATAAATACAATAAAGTACTAAAAACAAATAATAATACAAAAATAAATTTCAATTCAACAAAATCTCTACAGATTATATTTAACAACACAACATTAAATAAAAATCAAAGTTTCACATTTAACAAACTAAACAATAACAACAACAACAACAAAATGCAACAAACTATAAATTAAATAAGACATTAGAACTATGACTAAGCAGACATCTTCACTCATCTTCTTCTTCTTCTTCTTCTTCTTCTTCTTCTTCTTCTATATCAAAGTTTTGCTATTGATAAGGGGTAAAGATAGGGTGACTAAGAAACTATACTGAGTGGTCACCCTTCATGTATCTTACCATAGCATCATCATATGCAACATCATATTTAAACTTTTACTTTGTTAAATTATCAGTACGTGCATTCTTGGCCTCCAAGTTTTTAATCCTGCTCTCCATCATTAAAATATCTCCTTGCTGGATCATCATCTGTTCCATAAGTTCCTAAAGAGTAGGGGTGCTAGAAGTAGCAGGAAAATCCCTACTCTTACTTCCCATTCTCCATCCAACATGAGATTTATAGGTTTTAATTTTTGTTGGCCCAATAGGTTTAAGAGCCTCAATCTTTTCCTCATAAATTCTAAAATCAACTCCTGATTGCTCACATAATGTGAAAATCAGAGCAGGGTGTGCTAATCCACTAGTCATCTCACCCAAAGCAATAGAACGAATGCTCATATAGATTATAGATCCAACATCTAGGCTGCCCATCTGTTGGATATAGAAGTTTAGTACAACTCCATCCTTAGTAACTTCACTATGTTGATATGAAGGTATCATTCTGACAGATATAAAGTAATGTCAGACCTTGGATATTACTTTTAACATGGAAGCAGGAAAGTTTACCTTAACGTTATTCTTCGCTTTCCAAGTTCCTCTTCCATCAGTAAGAAATGAAATAACTTTCTCCAAATCCTTGTTTGTAGTAGAGAATATGTTGTACTTATAGAGAAATGCTTGTCGCAACTGATAAAATACATTAATCCTCCTCGGGGTGAATTCAACCATTTTACAACAAACATAGGCGTGGTCATCAGAAGTCTCCTTAAAATTGGCATATAACTCCATGACTATACCAATAACAGCCTCGGCAGTAAAGTAACAGAAATTCTCTCACTGTTGAGCAACAAATAATCTCTCGACTTCACCACCTAAATTTTTGAAAGCTTGATCCGAAATTATTTTCTTTGTACTCAGTAGACTATTAAAATGAATGCTAGCTTTGTAGTTGAAGAATTTTTTTCCATCAAATTCCAATTTCCTCTTTCCATTGCTCATCCTTGGTGCCATTTTAATCTTTGAAAGAAAGAAGAAAATTTAATAAAATCCAAAAAAAAATCTAAAAATTTTGAAAATCACAATGTGCAATGTTCTAAACTTAAATCCACTAAATAAGTGTTCTTCACCAAAGGATTTTCTCAAAATCTCATTAATAAATTTTAAAATTTTGGAACTAGGTAATGTAGGAGAAATCCTTGGTGGAAATAAAAAAAATTTTAGTTCAAAGTATAGCTCTTATCAAGAGAAGATGAAATTCAAACTCCTTTTGTCTTCTAATCCCTTTGATCCAAGATAATGTCTAATGCTTCATTTTCATTCCCATTATAGTTTTCATCAATAGGATTCATGGGCTCCCAGGGTAATAAAACTTTCTCCCAACTTTCATATGGTACTTGAGATTGACTGCAAAGTAGGAAGATTGCATAAGGATGCTCCATTCCATATATAGGCCCATTCATTATAATACCCAAAATAGATTTAATAGTAATTGATCCCACATCAATGAGCTTTTTCATTTGAAAGCAATAGTTTAAAGTTNAATGAAAAAGAAGGATGCTAAACCTAAACTTATAAGATGGATTCTTCTTTTACAAGAATTTGATTTTGCAATGGTAGATCGGAAGGGGATTGAAATTCAAATTGCTAATCATTTGTCCAGGCTTAAATTAGAAAAACCACTTTTTTTTGAAAATGAAATTAATGGACATTTTCTAGATAAAAAAACTGTTCACTATTAATGAGTTGTATGTTTCGTGGTATGTCGACATTGTGAACTTTATTGTTAGTGATATTATACCCTATGGAATGACATACCAACAAAAGAAGGAATTTATTTCTAAAGCTAAGATTTTTTTTTTGTGATGACCCTTTTTTATAAACAAGGAAAGGATCTGATTATTAGAAAATGTGTACCATTAGAAGAAAATTATGAGATTATCTAAAAATTTCATAATTCAGAATTTGGGGGACATTTTGGTGTTGCTAAAACAACGTACAAAATTTTACAATCTGGATTTTATTGGCCTACAATTTTTAGAGATACTAATGCTTATATCAAAACTTGTAAAGATGTCAAAGAGTAGGCAATATTTTTAGAAGAAATGAGATGCCCCTCAATTATATGCTAGACTGTCAAAGAGTAGGCAATATTTCTAGAAGAAATGAGATGCCCCTCAATTATATGCTAGAAGTAAGTTAAAATTGGCCTACAATTTTTAGAGATGTTAATGCTTATATAAAAACTTGTGATAGATGTCAACTATTGGCCTACAATTTTTAGAGATGTTAATGTTTATATCAAAACTTATGATAGATGTCAAAGTGTAGGCAATATTTCTAGAAGAAATGAGATGCCCCTCAATTATATGCTAGAAGTTGAAATATTTGATGTTTGGTGATTAGATTTCACGGGACCATTTATATCATCTTTCAAAAATTTATATATTTTGTTAGCAGCGGAAAATGTATCTAAATGGATAGAAGTTGTTTCTTTACCTCGATTTGATGCTCAAAGTGTTGCAAAATTTTTAAAAACAGATATATTTTGTAGATTTGAGATGCCAAGTGTTATCATTACTGATGAGGGAAGTCATTTCAGAAATGCCATAATGGAGAAGTTATTAAAGAAATATTATATAAATCATAGGATTACTACTGCTTATCATCCTCAGACAAGTGGTTTGGCTGAATTATCCAATCGATAAATTAAAAGAATTATGGAAAAATATGTGAATCCAACAAAAATAGATTGGTCAGTCAAAAAGGACTGCATATAGAACTCTTATAGGAATGTCCCCATATAGGCTAATATTTGGGAAAGCTTGCCAGACTGCATATAGAACTCCTATAGGAATGTCCCCATATAGGCTAATATTTGGGAAAGCTTGTCGCTTACCAGTTGAATTTGAGCGTAAAACATATTGGGCAATTGAAGAGTTAAATTATAATTTGAAAGATTCTGGCGAGAAAAGATAATTACAATTAAATGAGCTTGAAGAGATAAGGAATGAATCTTATGAAAGTGCCAAAAATTATAAAGAAAAGATGAAAATGTGGCATGATCAAAAGATTCTTACTAAAAAATTTCAACCAGAGCAACAAGTTTTACTATATAATTCTAGGTTAAGATTATTTCCAGGCAAACTTAAGTACAGGTGGATGGACCCAATTATTGTAATGAAAGTTTATCTTCATGAAGCTGTGGATCTTAAAGATCCTAAATTTGAGAAAATCTTTAAAGTGAATGGACATAGACTGAAACCTTATCACATAAGGGATCAACATAAGTTTAATGATGGAATGATGTTGGGTCAACCAGAGTAAGCACTTGTTACGTCGGGCTGACGACGTAAATCCAAGCACTTTGTGGGAGACAACCCATAATTATCAGTGTGTTTTTGTTTTTATTTTTGTTTTATGTGTGATTAAGAAAATTGGGGTAGTATTTTTGAGACTATTTTGTGCTAGTATTGATTTTAAGACTAAAATTAGTGATTTGGACATGTTAAAATGAGAATTTGAACATTAAGTTGACTTGTGCAAAAATGTGCACTGGCCCTTAAGCGCCAAATCCGGCGCTTAAGCGCGACAGTTTAAAAACATGTGCAAAATTAATATTATAGAAGAAAAAAGTGCCTAGAAGTTTGCAAAAATGTGTCTTGGCAGTTTCGAAACGTGTCTAGGAGTTATTGGAAAAATTTAGGCGTATAAATAGAAGGGTTTAGTGAAGGAATTTCACCCCAGATCATTTCTAGCCCTAAGGTCTAAAAGAGAGAGATTTTAAGATATGTCTTCATGAGAGTTGGATTTGAAGAAGAAGGAAGAGACCATGAGGAGAAATTCATTAATCAAAGTGAACAAAAGATGTATAACAGTTTCTTAGCCGTTAGTATTGAAGGAATATCAGAGAAAATCAACAAAATTGAAAATACCATGTCAATACTGGAGACTAAGATATTGGAAATTCATGCACATCTAGAGCATATTGGATGGCAATTGAAATGCAATTTAGTCACACTAGTTATGGAGGAATCAGATAAGGAGATGTTTCTTAAGCGAAAGTGGATTGAAGAAGATTGCATCAGAACACGTCACCACCGTCCGTTTTATCAACTTTATATTCCAATTGCCCCAGGAGAGACTAATGAAAGACCTAAATTTGTTCCTTCTAAAGAAGAATAGAATTAAGTTCTATGTTTGTTTTTGTGTGATTGAAGTTGTTGTCTTTAAGTGTTTTTAGTGTTTAAGACATGTGTTAGTGTTTATGTTACTTATATGTCTAATTGTGAATGTTTGTTATGTGTTTTGTACTTAGAAAAATTTTCTTATCTGAGACTATTTGGAGTGAGAATTAAGTGTCAATGTATTTGTACTTATTTGTGAATTAATATAAGTTTGTTTTTGTGAAAATTTTGTGTTGTTTTAGCCTCGAATTGAAATAGTTATTAAGAAGAATTTTGAGAGAGAGGGGAGTTATAGGAAGTTGAAAATAGTCAATTAAGTGCTATAAGACTATTTAGGTGTGGTTTACTTAGGAAAATAATGAATTTTACTATAATATGAAATTTTTGAAAATAATGCACTGTTGCCTAAGTGCCGCATTGNCCCCGGTTGTGTTCATAACTCCTCTAATCGATAGGCACATCATTGGGCTTCCTGACTCAAGAAGGATACACAGACATGAAGAGTCCCCCTCGCTCCCTTTCGAAGAACCTAAAAAATTACACAAAAGTCATGAAAATGTGTTTCACACACGAAAAAATAAGAGGATAAGTGTTATCGTCCTTCACCATTGCCCTAAGCCAACCTGACCGAGTTAGACCGACCCCGACCTCTACTAAGGGAGAGAAGAATACCTCTCCTACCCGACTTCTTTAAAGCGATCATCTCTTTGATAATTCTCTACCGAGTGAACTCCTTATCATCGGTCGATTTCCATAGATCCTCAGTCTTAGTATCGATACCATCCAGGCAAATCATTTTTTTTATCACATTGGGATCGAGGTACTGGAATAGAGAGAGGCATTGTCCCTCGATAAATACTCTGTGGTCTTGAACTGTCCCGGGCAAGGTCTTTATTTGCATCACCTCACACTCTGTAAGAGAAGTGCGGATCCCCCATCTGTCCCCACACAAGGCGATCAGGAACTTCGTTTCCCATTCCTTCACTTTATTCTCTAGCCCCAACAATTGAATCATGATGTCAGTGGCAAAGTGTATGTCACCATCGTGACCGATCCAGAAGGAGAAGAAATGATTGAAGAATTTGATCGACCCAGGAAGTTCATCCTCCAGTAGAAGAGCATGTAGGTCATGATAGCGGTGAGCTGAGTTGGAATAATGACATATCAGTTGAAGATTGAATACAAATCACAATAAAACAACAACCGATGACCCATCTTAAAATGATCATTTTAGAAGGCAAGGTCAAGAAATAAGTCATTCCTAGCCCGTTCATGATTCTCGACTGGTCATCAGAGGATTGTTGGATCCATAACACAACAATCCTAGTTCTCCTCCATGCCCGCCCTAAAAAAAACCGAAACCTCTGTGGCAATAATTGAACTAAATGACAGGAAATAAGAAGGAAAGGATGGCAAAACCTAACAAAAGAAAAGAACAACAACAAAACTAAAGGGAAGAAAAGGAACATAAGCTCTCAACAAGTGCAGGATCCCATACGTATATATACACACGGGAAATGATACCTTAGAAGTCCAAACACCACTGATGCAACTGTTTTGACGGGACTACACGTCATCCATATAAAACAATCATTGACAGAAATAATACCACCGATATGTATATATACGCACGGGAAATGATACCTTAGAAATCAATGATTGCTTTATATATACATATGTATGTATACATACATATACACGTCATCCATATATATACATACATATATATACACAAAGATGTAAAAAGTATTTTATTTATTTTATTTCTTATTTATTTATATACAAAAAGAAAGGGAACATCAAAAATCAAACTAAACAGATGTTTGTGGCTTTGCCCAAGACAAACTCTTGATGGTGAAGCTATTCATCCCTAAACTTGTCGCGCAATATGAAAATGTCATTCGAGCTATCTCTAGCTTGAGCGGTGAGGGCCTCTCCAACGGCCAACAACTTCGAACACAAATGCATAACTTCCCCACGGTTGGCAAGCATCTCCCCCCTGAAACGTTGCGAGTTCCATGCACAGTCCAAAAACATCTCTCGCCACCATTTCAACCCTCTCAAGANATGTTGGGTCTAGTGGTCAAATATATGATTGATGAGCATCATCTTTCAACTAAATTTTACTCTAATCTTCCTCAACCTGCTTTGTTTTCTTCCCTTATTCTCTCTCCTTCCTGATACTCTATTACTTTGTTGTAATTCAAGTACAAAGATGGGTTCAATAATATGTAACCTTAAATAATCCAACTTGATCTAATATGAGCTCAATCCAATACCATATGAAAAATACTTGAATCAAGAGGGATTAGTATCAACAAGACACAAATTTAACATTATTGCATTACTTGCACACAAATAAAAAAATTTAATTCAGTCTTTTTTAAAATAAATATTAAATAATAAAATTGTGCTCGAATGCGCAACAGTTTGGTTTGAAACAAAATGAAGGATATCAACGTACCGGGTTTGAACAACCCCCTTTTAAGAAAATTGATTGAATTATTATTTTTTAGTTTATTCAAACATAGCTTAACATTTTTTTAATTAGTCATTTAAAAGAAAACAACTCTCACACAAAGATAAAATTTTTTCATGCGTTTGTTCGCACGGAGAACACAGTATGGACAACGGTTCTGATTCTCCCATAAAAAAACAACATTTGCGATTAGGTGTATCACAGCCGTTGTCCACGCGATGCTCCGTGCTTACAACGTATGGAAAATCCACTCCACACAAAGTGGCATATGTAATTTTTTTCAATGTTTCCTTGTATTGAAAAGATGCAATATTTATTTGATAAATAATTAGAAAAGATGAATATAAAATTTGTTTTTTTTTAAAATCTAAAATTAATTGGTTTGCAAAAGCTTTACATATTTAAATAACAAAAAATACAACTGTGATGGAAAAGAAAATAAAAGCACAAAAAATAAACAATCTGTTATATCAAGTTATCATTTATTATGATAAGTTTAGTTTTAAAAGTGATACAGATGTTCTGAAATGCAAAAGATCCATTATCCACTAACATTTTCTGACCAATAGAATCGGTAACCTGCGTATAATCAGAATTTTTTCTAACTGATTACGTGCTAATCTTCATATATATCTAATGCTATAAAACCAATACTGGAGATATCCAGCCTCCGTTAACTCGAGTTGGCTGCTCTAGCAATCTCTTGAGAGCTGTAACTCCTGTTGCTCTCCTCCTGCCTAGAAGTCTTTTCTATTTATTGTACGTCCAATGACATCGCCGGCAAATATGAAAGGGATTCTGACATGGATCAAGCTGTGGCCATTTAGGAGCGCGCCCAGAACGCCATATGACCGGCCACCGACGGCACCACGCCGCCTCCGTATTGCCAAAAGCGTGAATGAGAGTGATACTGATGGCCGGCTTTCGAAGTTCGTGGAGTCGGCGTCGAGTTTGATTACCAAGATAGCCTCCAAATTCTTCTCGTTTGTATGTCGTAAGCGGCTCACTGAGCATCCCGATGCCTCAGGTTGGATCGACGTGGTGTTTCAAAGTTTTCTTAAAAAAATAGGATTTTATTTTTTCTAGTGATTCATTTATGATTTATATCATTAGCAACCAAATGAATCAAAAACTAAAAAAGAAACAATTATTTCTCAAGGATTTTTATTGGCGTTTGTAGAGATTAACCCAAATGCCGAGAAAAAAATTTAGAAATTGACTAGTTACCAAGTTAATTAAACTAAATAACATTTACAAAATCTTAAGAAATAATTGTTGTCATTTCAAACAACAGCAGTAAAATTATAATTTTATTTTTTAAATAAAAAAATTATAAATCCATTTTTTGCCGGTAAGCTCGACTCCTATCACCGCAAAAAGCTTGCCTGAGAGAGAACCAAGGAAGGGCTCTGCTCTGTCAGGTCGAAGNGAAGTTAGACCAATTTGGAATGAATTTTTATCAACCAATTTCCATGATTGAAGAGAATTCATTAAGCGAAATGGTAGATTCTCAAGCATCATTAAAAACTTTGAATGCCATAAATAATAAGCAGAATAACTCATATTCAATTTATTATAACCAAGGTTGGAAGAACCATCCCAAATTTAACTAGAATAACAATTCGGGTGGTAATAATCAGTAATGGGGGAACAACCAAGGAAACTCATTGGGAAATTGGAACAACCAATGGAATAATAATTATAGATCTACTTATCCTCCAGGTTTCAAGAGTAATACACAATTTAAGGAGAAGAAGTTATCTATAGAAGAAGTGGTGTTACAAATAGAAAATCAATTACAAATTCTAGGAGCTATAATTAGAAATATTGAGAATCAACATAAACAAATAGCAAATTCATTAAGAAATAGATCCCAAGGAACACTTCCTAGTAAAACTGAATTAAATCTAAAAGACCAGAATAAAGAACAAGTAAAAGCCATTCAACTTATAAGCGAAAGAGAGTTGGAAGATTGAATTCAAAAAGAAATTGAAGTAGAGAGAGAAGAAATTGAAGAATCAAAAGAGGACGCTCCGAAAGATTCTAAAAGAGAAGAAATTGAAGAATCAAAAGAGGATGCTCCAAAAGATTCTGAGAGACCTATTTCTCCACTCAAAATTGATTTAAGAAACCACCACCTCCATTTCCTTATAGACTTCATCAGCAAAAGTTGTATAAACAATTTTCAAAATTTTTAGAAATTTTTAAGAAGCTTACAATTAATATTCCATTTAATGAAGCCTTATAACAAATGTCGAGCTAGTAAAGTTTATGAAGGATATTCTCAACGGTAAAAGGAAGTTTGAAGATAATGGGACTATTGTNTAAGAAACCACCACCTCCATTTCCTTATAGACTTCATCAGCAGAAGTTGTATAAACAATTTTCAAAATTTTTAGAAATATTTAAGAAGCTTACAATTAATATTCCATTTAATGAAGCCTTATAACAAATGTCGAGCTATGTAAAGTTTATGAAGGATATTCTCAACGGTAAAAGGAAGTTTGAAGATAATGGGACTATTGCACTTAGTGAGGAGTGTAGTGCGATAATTCAAAAGAAGCATTCCCTGAAAAGCTTAAAGATCTTGGTAGCTTTACAATTTCATGTGCAATAGGAGACAAATTTTACGGGAAAGCTTTATAAGATTTAGGTGTAAGCATTAACCTTATGTCATTATCAATATTTAAAAGATTAGGATTAGGAGAAATAACCCCTATTACTGTAACTCTACAGTTAGTAGATCATTTGATAACATGCCCTAAAAGAGTTATAGAAGATGTCCTAGTGAAAGTGGATCAATTTATCTTTTTTATTGATTTCATTGTGCTAGATATGGAGTAAGATAAAGAGATACCTATCATTTTGGGGAGACCTTTCCTAGCCACAAGAAGAGCTATGATAGATGTGCAGAAAGGGGGATTAACAATGCGCGTCAATGATCAAACTGTTACTTTTAACATTTCAAAATCTATGAAATACCCTGCAAAAGGTAAAGATGATGAATGCTATCAGATGGATGATAAGACNGTGTGTGAACTACTAAATAAAATTCCTCCATTTTTGTTGGCGTCTAAAGTTTGGTTTTGAAAACCAACATTTTATAGGGTCCCTTCTCCTGGAGGCCTGAGCACCACTCACAATTATGAGGATCACGTCAGGCATCGATTACATCATATATTGTATCAGAGGATGATGGATATGAACTTAGCAAAACTCGAGGATCAAGGGAGTTAGAGGTCTCGCACTCCACATTACATGATTGGCCCCACACAAAAAGCGCTATCAAAATTTTATAAGATTCACTCAAGACTCGAACAATTTAATGATGCAAGTACCTGATGCTTACAATTTTTTCATGTCCACAGGCACAAGAACTTGGTCGACCACCCACCAGCGCACGGGGAGGCAATAATGGGTGACCATCCTATCTCAGTGTGTCTATAAAAGTTAAAAAAAAATGATTTTCTATAGTTTAGTTACATTTTTAATATAAAAAGTTAATTATTTATTGGTTTTAATTATATCTGATGACTGCAGTATATTTGGGAAATGCAAAGCAAGAGTCATACTCAAAGCTTGATAGCCGCTAGTAGTAGTAATAGTCAGTCTGCTCCAGAGCACTCTGACTATGAGATTTAGAGGCAGGTTGCTAGGAAGAAGAATAGAAGGGTATATGACATTGGCACTAACGGTATTGCGTTTGAGGTCGATCATTCCGCATCTATTTAGTGCTTGAGGTTGGTCATCATCTGAGCATGACAAACTTGTTCGGTGTGTCACTTCTACGACTGAGGAGCTTCGTTAGCTACATAAGGGGCAGCACACACTACAGAAGAAGCCAATATTAGCATCTAACATTTGTGTCGCAATTTTTCAATGCAAATATTAGTGTCAGATTTGCGAGTGGCGATCGGTGAATAATAATTTTTTTAATAATTACGTTGGGATTTTTGTTGATTTGTGTCAGAAAATTCAATGGAGAAATTACTCTGAAAACAATAAAACTTTGTTTAGAGTAGTGGTGGTTTTTACATCGTATTTGCGTTAGACTATGCGACACAAAACATTTACGTGTTAGCGTCGAACTAAGTGAGACACAAATCCGGCGGAAATCTAACACAAATGACATAATATTTTCATCTTTCATGCCTAAATTTCATTTATTTCCTCTCTAAGCTATGTTTTCCTCCCGCCTCTTGAATCTCTCACTCTCTGCTTTCCTTCTCTCCTTTCTCTCACCCTCGTGGCTTCGCTCAAAACCATCGTCTGTCTCGATACAGTCACCATTAAGGCTAGCAAGCTCAGCTGGGAAGGTAACAATGGCACTCGACTTACAGAGACTACCGAAACTCTCATAGTTCTCAATATCCTTCCGCTACGCTCCAATCAGAAAACATTTAGGAAGGTAATTTCATTTTCTCCTTTAAATTGTTGTCATTTAAATTTTTATTTAGTTATATAAAAGTTGAAGTTTATGTGTTAGGTATGTGATGTATATAATGTGGTGTGTATGTAAAAGTTGAAGTTTAGGTGTTAGGTATGTATATACATAAGAATTGAATGGTATGTATGAATATCCTAATAAAAAATGAAGCTAAGGTGTTTGCTATGTATATACATAAGCATTGAGTGGTATGTATGAAATTTTCATAAAAGTTGAAGTGAAGGGGCTAACTATGTAAATACAAAAGTATTGAGTGGTATGTATTTTCTTATTAGTAAAATTCAAGTTGGTTGGTTGAAGTAAAGCAATATATGCATCGAGTCTTGTCCAAGTTGATGATAATATAGAAGGGGATGTTTTACTGGAATTCATGTTTGTTGGTTAAAGTGGAGGAATGCCACAATCGTGCCTATTGTTCAAAATGATGGTGATATAGATGGGGATGTTATTAGTAGAATTTAAGTTGGTTCGTTGAATTAGAGGAATAATTTCAGCCTCAATAGGAGAGGAAGCCATACACGGAGAAGCAAATAAATAACAGCAATGCCCCTGATCATCCCTAAAAATCCCACCTACACCCTTGTACTCTCTAGCAAAAATCCCATCTACATTAATCTTAATCCTTCCGCGTGAGGGTGGTGCCCATCTAACCAAGATGAGTGTCCTGACTCTACCCACAGCAGGAGAAACATCATGTAGGGAAGAATAACGCAAAGCCTTATTAAAATAAGCCACAACAAAAGCAAAAGTGGTAGAAGGGGCGAGACAAATACCATCATATTTATGCCTATTACGAGCCATCCAAATGAACCACAAAACAACACCAGGAAAATAGCTATGTTTAGAGAAAACAATATCAAAGTTCTGCCAAGTAGTCATAGCAGAGTTAATGGTTAAATTAGGTGGCCAATTAATGCCAAAATATTGACCTATGGTATACCAAACTTCTTTAGCAAAACTGCAATAAAAAAAAGTGATTCCAACTTTCAACCTCTCGTTTACAATTATAGCAGAAAGAAGCAAGCTTTAATCCTTTCATCTTAAGAATATCATCAAGAGGGAGTAATTTATGAAAAACCTCCACAGAAAAAAAGCAATGGAAGGTGATAGCATCTTGTGCCTGACATACGAGTGCCATTTTCACAAAGTGAAAGTGTGCATATGAGAATAAATCAGCTTAGTAACAGAATTACTACCATTGTTCTTCTAATGCGGCTTATTTTTATCATGCACTTTAATAGGAATGCTAGCAATAACAGGGGCAACATCCCCAATAATCTCTTGCAACTTAGTAATATTTCAATGTTCACCAATCCATAAATTAGAAATAAGCAAATTAGCATCATAACCAGGAGATGAAGTAAGAGAATATTGAGAAAGACCCCAATCATCATTCCAGAAGGAGATATTACCATCACCAATATCCCAAAAAATAAGTTGAGCAGCAGTATCCCTAGCAGCAATGATAGCTTTCCAAATCTTGGAATCTCCCACCTTCCAGTTAACATTGGCAGGATGAGTATTTTTACAATATTTATGATACATAAACCTAGACCAAAGAGACTCTCTCAATCTGAATTTAATCCAAAGTTTACACATATTGATATCTATAATATGCTTGAGAGATTTAAAACCAAGACCACCAACACGATAAGGTTTACAAATATACTGTTATTTAGTCCAAATTTTAGCAGCACTACCACCCTGCCACAAAAATTTATTGAAAAGAATTTCAAGCTGATTCATATTAATTTTTTTAGCCTTAAGCACATGCATAATGTAAAGAGGTAGAGTAGTAAGAACACTATTAAGCAAGGTAATCTGACCCCCATTAGAAAGGTAGTTATTACACCAATCATTGATTTTACGCTTAACCTTATCAAACACCTCCTCCATTTAAATTTGTTTAGTCCTGCCTCTAATAATATTCACCCCCAAATACTTGATAGGAAGCTTAGAAACCATGCAGCTCGTGTAGGTAGAGGCCCAAACCTGGGTAGTTAACGAAACATCTTTGCCAAAATAAAGAGAGCATTTAGCTAGATTAAAAATCACGTCAGAAGTGTTCTGAAAAACATTCAAAATAGACATACTGGCCTTAATAGCATGTTTACTGGTATTGAGGAACAAAATAGCATGTTTACTGGCATTGGCTAACAACAGTTTTAGATTTATGCGAGAATTGCATGTAGGCATGGTCTAATTGAAGTTTATTAATAAGCCTGAAAAGATAATCAAAAGCAATAATGATGATAGTAGGGGATAAAGGATCTCCTTGTTTAATACCCCTGCTAGCAGAAAAAAATCCATGAGCTACCATTAACCAAAACACTGTAATTGTTATTAGCAAGCCACCTTTGAATAAGGAAGCAAAAATTAGGTTTGAAACCTTTAGCCCGTAAAATTTTTATGACAAACTCCCAATTTATNCTCTGCAGAGCTACCGACACGAATCTCAAGTACAACTTATGACCAAAGATAAAATATTTTTCCCAATGGTAAGCAGTGGATCAACAAGTTAGTGCCAAGCAGGTGAAGCCACACCTCTAAACACAGAACATATCAAAGCTTTGGAGTTGGTCCCATGCCTGATAGTGACAAGGTCTGTCAAGGGCGAGGCGTGATTCATCATGGCAGCAAGTCTCATTACATATCTCTCACAAGTAGTGACAAGATCCGCCCTATACATTGTAAATAGGGTATTTGAGTGAGGTGATGAACCGACCAGATAGACGAGACGCAGACCCCATAAGAATTGAGTCAAGCGACACGTGAGTCATTGTTCGCCCGACAAAGCAAATCGACTAATCAGTTGATCAACTGAGTGACTNAAAGTCCTATAGCTAGACCTAGGCTACTAAAGAAATTTCTAGACCTCAACCAAAAGTGAGGTCAACAAAATGCAAGTAAGATTGATGCAATCATTGTCATACTTGGCAAAATATGAGTAAAAAAAGAAGAAAAAAAACACTACCAACAAATAAAAAACACTACAATGATACCACAATTGATCACATCAGTCTGAATAATACAACAAATCATAGATAAAAATGCAATGAAAATTTGAAAAAAAAAAAGATGACGTCCTCATGAACTCCAACAAGGGAGACGTCTTACAACTTGTGCTTTAGCACAGAAGCCGTCATCCCGGTCAGCATTGACGTTCTGAATCCCTGAGTTCAAGCCTTCAAATCAGACAACAAGAAGGAGAAAATTTGATGATAACTAGATTTCCTCTCACAAACACGTGAAGTGCCACACCTTAAGGCTACTTCCTAACAATAGAGGGTGGTCCGCCACTTCAACCGGAGTGTCAAACATCTACCTATCTTCGTAGGAGATTGATTCTGATGTTCTATATAGATGTTAAATGTCATTCTTACTTTGCAACAAAGCCAAAAATTTGATCCCAAGCAAAAACTAGGTAAATTTTTCACTATGAAGTAAATAAGAATAAAGTTATAATATAGAATATTTAATTATGGGATACCACAATCATACGTATCATTATCAATTAATATATGACTTTTTGATTAAACCCCGAATATTGAACCCACATGGATAACTAACAATATGCAACTTACAAAACAAAAGAAATTATATAACAAAATTTTACTTAGCAAATTATCTTACTTAGACTCTAGATGCTATAATAGGAATAAAAATTCAATTTTTTTTGTAATTTTTTTATAATTAAAAATATAGTAAGCAACTAATTAACTTAACTAAATACTTGCAAGACGAAGACAATATAAGCAAAATATTTTTTTCCTTATCATGAATCAGTAATAAGTATAGAAATTTTGTTTTGGAAGTATTCTAATTGTGTTGTATCAAATAGGAGCAATCATATTATTTACCATTTCTAGAGATGCTATAAAGAACATTGACTAATCTATAGTTTGAATACTCCTGAAGACTGGCTAGGGAGGGAAGATACTAGCTCTCGCTCTAGAGTTCCCTCTTCTCCCTCCACCTATGGGTAACATCTCGTATCAGAACCTTAAACTATGAATCAAATTTGGGGCCTTAGCCTGTCACTCTAAAGTCCTCTAATTTTACATCCTTCAAAGTTTATTTCCCTATTTATTTGCACTCAATCCCATGAAAAACATTCTCTTCCATGAAATCAATTGTGATTCTTACCATTTGTTGACTGAGACAATACAATCTCGGATCTTACATGTTCTCAAAACAATTATTAACATATTACTTGGCCAAATCAAGAAATAAATGAAGTACAATGTTTAAAATCATCGCAACTTCTTCCAACATTAAAGTCTAATACTTCACACAACTTTTTTTCAATACTTAATCACTTATCATTTTAAGGAAAAAAAAGAAAACTAAGAATTCACGGAGAAAACACAATCACATTTGAGTTTAAAAGTAAAAATCATACACACAAACAAGAAGCTTAAATTAAAACCAAGTGTAGTCACAAGGATAAACACTTATCTCAAATTCTCTCCACCAAATGTCTTGAAGTTCCTTTGAATTCTCTTCCTTCACTCACAATACAAACTAAAACTCAAAATAAAAAGAAAGGTGGTCGGCAACGATGGCAGTTACTTGGAATGGATGGATGACTGGCGGTTGGGCGTGGATGACCCCTTCCTTTGATGATCCAATTCTTCTTTAATAAAAATCCAAGGGTTGTCTTGATGTCGATTTAAAACATGTCTGCATTTAATGAATCTTATAGAAGTTGCCTCCTTTCAAAAGCCAATTGAGTGAATTTTTGAGTCCATGAACTATTTCCCACGTTTTTACCAAAGGTTGCTTTAAACACCTCTTCAAAAATTCGTCCAAATTCAATGAATCATCAAATAACTACTTCTGATGCTTAAGCGAGGGTACATAGCGCTTAGGAGTGGCTCTCTCTGTTTAACTGAAGTGTAAGCGCCAGTCCTGTGAGTTTAGGCGTCTCAGTTCATTTTTGCACCTTTTTTATTTTTGCTCCAAATTTGATTCATTTTCACTCTTTTTACTAATTTTCATTCATTTGATTGTACCTGAAAGAAAAATACACCAAGATTTTCCATTAAAAAGCAATATCTCAAANGGAGGTGCCTAGGGGCAAAAGACCAAGTTAGGCATTTCACATAGAATTGGTTAAATATCCATTCTAAATGAATCATGAATTAATGTACTGTGAAGATATGGGTATCCTAGTTCCAAGTCAACACCTAGAGTTGACCCTAAAGCCAAGTAATCCTATAGGGACTTTTCTTGAATTCTCTTATAATAATCTTACCAACTAAATGCTAGAGGTTAAGATCAATATGTGGAATTTCAGATTCCCCCACAATGATCTTACCTACTAAATGCTAGAGGTTAAGGTCAATATGTGGAATTTCAAGCAGTAAAAAGAAGAGTTTTGAATTTCTAATGGTGGGGTACCTCTTCTAATTTTCTAAGACTAGGCAATATGAAATCCCTATGGCTAGACCTAGGCTACTAAAGAAATTTCTAGACCTCAACCAAAAATGAGGTCAACAGTGGTTTGATTGTATTTCAAGCTTAGCTTATTATTTCTCTAAACTCATGTTAAACTTATTTTTTATAATATTGTAACTTTTTTTGGTGTACTTTCATGTTAATCCTATTTAGCTGCAATTTATATATTACAACATGTTAGTTGTTTCCTTTGTATACTTATAAATGTTTGAGATAGAAACATGTTGTAGGATATACTTCTATGTTATTTTTTCCTCCCTGCTTATATTTCTACTCTAGATTGTTACATGTACTGACAATGAAGTTTGGGCTGGGGGGGGGGGCTGACAGAGAAACTTTGAAAAGCTTAAAATTGTTTGTCCTCAGTTACATGCATTTCAGATTGTTATGATTTAAAAAAAACTTGAGGTATCTAGGGTTAATTTGAATTATTGCAATTTGGCGTAATTAAAATATAATATTTTTTTATGAAAATAAGTCTTGATTTGTGTGAGTAAACATAATTTAAATAGTAGAAAAATGGTTTTACTATTTACTTTTACAAAGAGTTACTTATTTGTTAACTTAGGAATCATAAATATACACTTCATAATAATTATACCTCAATTCAAAATATAAATTTTAATTATTATACATTTCCTTTGAAAAATTTAAAAGAAAAAGTGAAAGAGTGTGATAGGTTTCACTTTAGAGGGTTAAAAGTGGAACTCAAAATTATTTAAGATCTATCCAAATATATTAATCCTTCTTAACATATAGCTAAGGATCAAAATAAACATCCTAATGCAATAAGAAAAAAGAGATTAAAAAAAATATTAAGAGGAGGATAAGCTTGAGGAGAAGTTGAATCAAAAATTTGTTTCCCTAGATTCTTTTTAAAATAGAAACATTCATACATTCCTAAGCATTTACTCCTTTGTAAATTGAATAAAAAGTCAGGTTTTCCTAGTTAGATGAAAAACTTACTCATACCCTAAGGATAGATTGGTTTGCTAGAATTAATCTAAATTTACNAAGATCTATCCAAATATATTAATCCTTCTTAACATATAGCTAAGGATCAAAATAAACATCCTAATGCAATAAAAAAAAAAGAGATTAAAAAAAAATATTAAGAGGAGGATAAGCTTGAGGAGAAGTTGAATCAAAAATTTGTTTCGCTAGATTCTTTTTAAAATAGAAACATTCATACATTCCTAAGCTTATATATATTCAAAGTTAAAATTTAAGTTTTTTTTTTAAATGGAGTGCTTAAGTTCTATCTTTATACCATCTAAAAGACTTAATTTAGCAAGCATTTACTCCTTTGTAAATTGAATAAAAAGTCAGGTTTTCCTAGTTAGATGAAACACTTACTCATACCCTAAGGATAGATTGGTTTGCTAGAATTAATCTAAATTTAGTTTATGTATTTAATGAAGCAAATTTGTGGATAATTTTAATGAAGCCCATTCCCTCAAATTAATAAACTTGATTTTAAAAATTCTAATGTTATTTGAGGACAAATAACATTTAAGTTTGGGGGATTTTGATATATCTTAAAGCATGCTTAATTTCATTTCTCTTTTTCACCTATTTATGGATGAAATTAAATTTAGAGAAGGTCATTTTTATGTTTCTCTTATAGGTACAATAAGTAGAAGAACCAGAACAAAGTGAAGAGTGAAGCAAAGGTGAAAATGAGCTAAAGGCAAGTTGGAGAACTAGCTACTAGTCACCAACCTTTGGGTGCCATGGAGCTTCTCCAAACACCTAATGCTATCTTTATGGAGCCTATGAACCAAAAACCAACCAACCAAGATAAAGAGTTTTGCACCTAGGTGTCAACACCGCACCTAAGTCTCAGCCTTATGGTGCATAGGCACTAGAACTACCTAGGGCAGTTCCAACAATTTTCTTGACATGATTCAAGAAGTTATATTGGACATATATTGGCATATATGGTGATGAGAACAAAATAGAAAAAAGGGGGGAATAATGCCAAGTGCTGTAGATACCTAAAGGAAATCCTTAGAAGCTCTTAAGGCAGTAACTTGTATTTTCTTTGATTATTATATTGAGATATTCATGAGAATTGAGTGTTGTATTAACTCAGCATTGCAGCAAGGATTGCGAGATCCTTTAGGGAGAATTTAGAGCATTTATTAAAAAAAAAAGTCAAGTGTTGTGCCTCTTCTATTTTTTAATTATCTATAATCACAATTCTATTGGAGTTGCTTTATTTGAAAAATGTGTTATGGTGTTCCTTCCATGTGTTGTAAGTAGTTTTTACCTTTATTTTCTGATGAATAAGTGGGTTGTGTAAGAATGTATTGACCTCACTTTTGGTTGAGGTCTAGAAAACTTCTTTAGTAGCCTAGGTCTAGCCATAGGACTTTCCTATTGACAAGTCTTAGAAAATTAGAAAAGGTACCCCCACCATTAGAAATTCAAAGCCTTTCTCTTTACTCAACTTGAAGTTTCACATATTGATCTTAACTTCTAGCATTTAGTAGGTAAGATCATTGTGAAAGGATTCAAGAGGACTTCCTATAGGATTACTTGGCCTTAGGATTGACCATGGGTGTTGGTTTGGAGTTAGGGTACAC
>JXCR01133840.1:33886-47916 GCA_002079205.1 Phalaenopsis hybrid cultivar | reverse complement strand
TATATATATATATATATATATATGTATGTATTCATGATAGCACAACGTTCCCGAGTGAGTTGGTAGAGGATCCGCTTCGGAGGTGAGTCCCCTCTGGTTTGGGGTTTGAATCTCGCCTTTGGCAAGTGTTGCCTTAAGGATGAGGTGCTTGAATATTACCCATTCTTTAATATATATATTCATGATATCTTGCTCAAAATGAAAAAGCCCTTTTCTAAGTGGGTGCTTTTCACAATCATTTATTCAAGGCGAGAAAACTTATCATGATTTAGGCTCTGTTTAACACAGTTGCAGTTTCTCAGCTTTTTAACTGCAGTTGCGCTGCCCTAGGAAGCTGCTGCGAGGAAGCTGGTTGTCTGTTTGTTGTAGCTGTGTGAAAATAACTGTGGAGCAATTGTTTTTGGAAAAATGATCATACCGTCTCTGCTTAGCATACTTGTATATAACAGAAGATAAAAAAAAATTATATTAAATAATTTATTTTCTGAAACAATAAATTAATATTAATTAAAAATTAATTAGTTTTATTAATTTACAAAACTTATATGTTTATCAAATAATTTAAAATTAAAAAATATGTTTGTTAAATAGCTAATTAATCATTACATAATAGTATATAATTTTATCTAATTATGATTTATTTGAAAATATATGAATTAATCATTAATTATTAATAAATTAAATCAATCAAATTAAATCAAATGTGTTTGCATATCTAACGCCAATTTTAACATTTATACCACTAAAAGCTTCCATTTCACATAAAAACTACCACCATGTTAACTTTTAAAGTTAAACAAACTTTCTATCTTAAGATGGTATGTATGTAAAAAATGAATTATAGGTGTTAGAAATGAACTAATTTCATGCCAAAATACATGAGGACTAAACTATTAAGGCTTATCAGAAATTCAATTATCATACAATCCAATCAAAAGTGAAATAAAATAGCATTTACAAAATAAGAAGGATATGGAACAAATCTGAAGAGAATGGCACCCATCCTTTATGCCTCTACAGTCTGGTTCTGTAGCACTTAAAGCCAATCGATTGTTTCAGTTGTCTATCACCTTACACCTAGCATTGTTCTCCTTCTTTTGTCTGTTTTCATTGCATCTAAACCCACTTCTGGGACGATGCTTTCTAACATATTTGCATATATTATACCTCAACATTAATGTTGTAAGCAAACATTATAAGTTTATATTTATTAATCTGCAACATAGCCATTTATATAAATCAGTAGATAAAGCATGCTAAGGCAAAAGGATTGATCATAAATAAAAAAAACATGATATGCAAGCTGAACCATAAAATAACTGCATTTCATATGGTTGGTATGTTTCAGCAAGTTTGTCAGATAAATCCTAACAAAGCTAAACAGTTCTTAACGAAATATATCGCCTTCTGTTCTTAATCACAGAAGTATATGCAACAGGATCTTAGATGAGGCATATCCAACATATCCTTCCCTACCAATCTCCTCAACTCCATAAGGAAACCCTTGTCATACAGAAACATGTAAGTAGAAGTATGTGAATAGTGGTCATTCCCTTACCAAAAGCAGTTCAAATGGATGGCAACAATGGGCTGGATGCATATAGAAGATGCATTAGGAGAAAGAGTAGGTTCCATTGATTAGCAGCGATCATATTCGACGCCTTTGCATATGGGGTACAATAAAATCAAGCTGTAACAAATCCTCCAAAATGATCATAAAGTAAGGAGCCATCAAGCCAGAGATCATAAGAAAAAAGATAATTTAATCCCACTTTTTTTTAATCAAGTATGGAAATTTTACATGTTCAATATATATATTTTTTAAAAATATGCTAATTTAAACTCCCATGCAGTCATCCAGAGATCATTTCCCTTGAATTTTCTAGAGTAATCCAGGACTACATACCCTTTTTTTGTTCAGGTAAAAGGGAATTTCTTGTGGACACAAGACAGGACAGATGGGTCATTATATACATACCTCATTCATAAGCGTTGCCATGACCTCGTTCCTAAACACGAAATAGAAGAAAAGGGAATAAAATTCACAGAAAAAGAAAAAAAGAAAACATATGGAGTTTGCAATATTTTAATAAATTCTCTATGATTGTCCAGCTGAAAAGCGCAACCCATGAAAATAACTCATCAAAAAACTTCATGATTTTCCATAATTATCGTAAGGATCCAAAAGATAGGCGCAAAATGTCCAAGGATGTAGAGAAGGACTGAGAATCAAATAGAAAAAAGCCAGGGACCCATCAGGTAAGCCAAACTAGTGAAATGTAGTTGTCTGTTCATGAAACAATAAACATGATTTGTTCGAGTTCATGAGTTAATTAAAATCAATTTTTGTTTATGTACTTGATTTAATAAAATTTAAGTTGGATCGTGTTATATATTGCATTAGGTTTAAATTTAGATCTCAAAATGAATTAAAGTACGGTTAGACTATAAATGTTTATGTTGGGTGCACATACATATGTATACATACATGTATGTATAAACCTACATAAACATGCAAGCATGCATGCTCATATATGCGGATGTACATATGCATATGTACATGTAGAGTATCTCATGTTTAATTCTGTGTGTGAGTGTGTGTCTGTGTGTGTGTGTTTCAATTAAATGCCAATCCCAACATAACTAACCCAGCCTGATCTTAAACCTAAATGACGTTTGATGTAACCTAAGCCATAGGCAAACTAATTTGAAGTTAAATTAAAACAATGTAATTCAAACCCAAACTAAAATTCAAGTCAAACTTAAATCCACATATATGTATGTTAACATGTATATCTATATATATAGATTGATTATTTAAATTTTAAACTTGATTAATGTGATTTAATATAATGAAAGCTCTGTAACTTCACTTAAGTTCAACCCAAATCATTTTGACATGAGTTCACTTTACATTTGAGCATTTTTCATTGAGCTCAACCAAGACTAAATCTAACTCGAATATAAGCTCCACTCAAGCCTACCCTAAGGCTAAAACAACAACCTTTAAGCGACTTAATGGCTAGCTCAAGATACCCTCGAGAGGTTAAGACCCAATCGAGAGCATCCTTATGATACCGTGGCTAAGGGCACAATGTTGACTCAAACACAATTCAACCACCTTATTCGGTGCTCCAAGGTTCCTAAGGATCAAGCTCGGCCTTCTAGCCAACTCAGCTCACTCTCCGACACCCAGGACCATTGATGAACTAAATTTGAGCCTTTGTGTGGCTTCTATTCAACCTTTTGCCCGAATTGGCTCAACCATCCAATTTTAGGCCACTTTAGGCAATTCCTAGTGAGGCAATCACAACCCAAGGCTCAATCACATTTTTTTGAGCCAGGTACACCTCCTTCGGAACCTAGCCGAAAGCCCTTGGGTTAAGCCAAAAGTTCCACCTGGCGCAACCACCTCCATGAGTCCCCCTGATAGCAATTCCTCTTAGGGGCACAGTCAAAATGATTAGAGCAACTCGATGGAGCCTCTTTATGGACACGATGAACATACTTGTGTTCTTTCATGCCCTTCACAATCGAAATCTCTAAGAATTTGAATTCCTTTAAACACTCATCAGACATAAATTAGCTCATATTTTTTTTCCCTCATCTAGCTGAGCTCTCCAAGCTTTTCCTTAAGCCCCCAGAGCTCTCCAAGCTTCCCCTTAGCTCATAGAGCTCTCCAGTCCTTCCAGAGTCTAACAATGCCTTGCTCGGTCTAAAAAGTTGGTGTTTAACCTAACAGGGTGCACATCAAAGCCTTAAGAGATCCATAAATATGTTGTAGTTTTTTCATTGGTCAACCAAAACTCAAGAAAGTTGAATCAAATACGACATCGACTGAACTTTCTTAGTCAATCAAGATTTTCTTTACATGATAACAAGGTTCACTAATTCTAGCGCTTATAACAAGATAATGTTGGTTAGTAGTATAAACCCCATCAAGATCAGATTCACCGTAAATGATGGAGTTGGGGTCGGCTTGAAATTGGCTCAAATGGATTGAGTGATGCTTAAAATTAGCTTGTGGCTCGTTATATTCAATTTCGAGCCAACTCAGCACGAAATTTAATCGAATTCAATCCAACTCGAAATTGAAACGAGCTAGCTTAAATTAAGTTATTTGGATTTGTTTCTGCTTGAAATCTAAACTAGCTGGCTGAAATTGAGTTATTGGATCTATTCCATCTCAAAATAATATCTAAATTGACTCTTAGCTCGTTATTTTTATAAATAAAAAATACTTTGAGCCAATTTGAGCTGATCCATATATGACTTGAAACCGACTTGAAAAAATATCGATAAAAAATTTCGGCTCATAGTCCGGCATGTTTATTTCCAAGGGATCTCAATCCACGCTATAATTCAAATTAATGGAGTGATTAACGATTTTCAAACTAAATTCACAATTCTAGATGTAAAAACTAAAGTTTAACTATTAGATATGTGAATACATAAGAATTGCATGGCATGCACGTAAATCTCCCAAAAATCATAATACTCCACAGTCCATACTCTTGCTTTATCCAACATACAGAGTCCTATTCACCTCTGACCGTTGCCCTTCAAACCTTATCCTCTGTTTTTCCGATCTCCAGCTCCAAAGTGGCGACTATTCTCTCCTCCTTCGCCCCCGCAGCCATCGCCATTATTCTTACCTCTCATTTTCCTTCTCTAGCTTCACTTCCCCTTGCCCCGCAGACCTTCTCCACTTCCTCCACCACTCCCTACTCCCAATCTAAGAGTTTGAAATTAGGATTGGAAGATGGGTAAGCCCAAAAATTTCATTTTTTTTCTCCATCCCATCGGAACCTTTTTAGTTAGTTGCAAGAAATCAATAGAATTGTTTATTTTGCAGAAAGATTAGGGCTTGTCCGTCAACTAATCCAAGTTGTGTTTCTACTAACCCGCTGTCGTCTTCCTTTGCTTTTCCATTGGTGATTCCCGAGGGCTCTTTACAGAATGCAGTGCAGGTGGCTTCCATTTTTTATATGATTTTCAACTCCTTGCTTTTGTTTGCTTTGCCTTTATTTTTCCTGATATATTGGTTTTGTAAGAAACTGCGGAATGCGATAGTCGGCACACAAAGCAATGTGAAGTTTGAGGTCGATGTGGAAACCCCATTCGGTAAATCGAATGTTTATTTAGCTGATTATGTTGCATCTTCAATCTGTTTTCTTCAAAATGTGGAGGCTTTCCTGTTTTATTTGCAAGCCTAAATGATTCAGAAAGTCTGGATGGGTTGTTTGGGAATGGGTTGTCTGCAAGTCTAAATGATTCAGAAAGTTTATTTCCAAGGGTGACTATGTACTATGGTGGCTAGTACAAATTTATTTTATTTTTAAAAGCTCAGACCTCACAATCGCTATACTTTGCTTGGTAAGATTGCAAAACATAACTTCTCATCATAGTTTTTTTGAAAAAACATACAAAACACACACGGCGCGGCATCACGCCGACACCGCACTGTTGCTCCAAACAGAACCTTAGTAAACCCTATAAATTCGAATGTGTTAAATCCCCAAAACCAGGATTTAGTAAATCAAAGGTTTAAGGCAAAGTTGGGGAGAAATTGAAAAGAAGTTGGATTTAGTAAATCTAGGATTTAGAAGTTGGCATTTTTTTTTTATTTGGTATAACAGGATTTAAGGTAAATCCAATTTAAATCTTTGACCAGACTGCCCCTGGGTATTGAGTGCAACATTACTTGAATGATTTCCTTGGGAGTAAACTTGCAATTCCTTTGCTTTGAACATTAATTAAAATACTTTTAATTAAGAAGAAAGAAACTCAATTTTCAAAATAGTTTGTATAGGTTTTGCTATTCCCTTCATCTCTGAAATGGGAAGCTAAAGAATTTGATTTGTAGTGATTATCTCATAGAGAATGCTTGTCATGATCAACACATCTTGAACACTATTTTCAAACTATTCAACATACTTCTCAATAAAAAAAGATGTAAATGTAATTAGCATTTATATCTATTTTTTTGGGATTTTTTGAGATGTTTATAGTATGCAAACATGTTAGGGAAAACACTTAAAGAATTGTGCTATGTGTATAAATCATCCTTTTTTTTAGCACTAAATGCTAGTTCTCTTTACAAATTTCAAATCATTTTTACATCTTTGTCCTAGATACAAACCTCTCTTCTGACTCTTTATTAGGGAGATATTTGCAAGTGGAGGTTGATGGGGGAATTGGGCGAGATGTGATGGAGTTTTTGGTAAAAAGGGACATTGTTGCCTACAGATCCATGGCCACCAAGGTGACATACATATATCCATTCACTACAGCCTTAGGTGATTCTACAGGCCAGATAGACAGAATGAACCAGATCAAGGAGGCTTTGGGCTGGTATTCTCCAAGCTTTGAATCTATGGATAATTAAATATATTTCAATTTGAATAAGCAATGTTATGTTTCAACCTATCATGTGGCTATATTTGTCCAATGACATGAAATTTTTGGGAAATATAGTAAAACTGTGAGAGAAATTTATATCAATACTGAAGTAATAAAATATTTTAATAATTTTATGAAATTATTTGTCATTAATATTTAAAATATATAATTAGTTCAAATATTACATAATTTATATAAAATATCAAATATATTTAAGAAAATTCAAACAAATATGTAGATATCACTTATCACTTATTTTTGGAAAATCAAATACAAATTAAACAGATGCATAATTGGATTTCTTTCAAGCAGAAATACCNAATGAACCAGATCAAGGAGGCTTTGGGCTGGTATTCTCCAAGCTTTGAATCTATGGATAATTAAATATATTTAAATTTGAATAAGCAATGTTATGTTTCAACCTATCATGTGGCTATATTTGTCAAATGACATGAAATTTTTGGGAAATATAGTAAAACTGTGAGAGAAATTTATATTAATACTAAAGTAATAAAATATTTTAATAATTTTTTGAAATTATTTGTCATATATATCACAAACATATAAATTTTTCAAAATATATAATTAGTTCAAATATTACATAATTTATATAAAATATCAAATATATTTAAGAAAATTCAAACAAATATGTAGATATCACTTATCACTTATTTTTGGAAAACCAAATACAAATTAAACAGATGCATAATTGGATTTCTTTCAAGCAGAAATACTATTGAGATTTCTTAAAGGATAGTAAAGACATAAGAGCATGCATTAAATAATATAAATTAACTATTTTAATTTATCCAGAGTTTTTCTAAAGTTATTTAATGTATTTTTCTATAATATATATAAAATAATAAATATTTTAATCATTAAAATACAAAACTTTCTAAATTTTACTAGAAAAATTCAAAGCATTTTCGATGTAAAGTGACTTTACTTCAAATGCGTTGTCATGTGATTAAAAAAGTTCTTTCATTGGTTAAATTGTACTAAATCAACTTTGTTGATGCTTAAATATACAAATTTAATTACTATGTTCTTTTGGTTTGAGATTGGATAATGTGTTGACCTTATTTTTATTGAGAAAGACAAATAAAAATTTCTAATCAAATCCCTAGCCTTAACCACAGTCTCAAGATTCATTCTCAAAGTGTCTTAGGCGATCTCTAATTGTANCAACTTTGTTGATGCTTAAATATACAAATTTAATTACTATGTTCTTTTGGTTTGAGATTGGATAATGTGTTGTCCATATTTTTATTGAGAAAGACAAAAAAAAAAATTACTAATCAATTCCCTAGCCTTAACCACAGTCTTAAAATTCATTCTTAAAGTGTCTTAGGCGATCTCTAATCGTATGATCAGATTGGGGTGGCACAAATCTTGAAGTAAGAGTAAGCAACACGACAAACTAGGTGAGTCCCCTATAAAACTGAGCCATGACCAGTCAATTGAACTAAATCGGGTTATTCAAAAAGTTGATACTCGAGTCAGAGGATCGGCATGAGATCTCATTGGTCTATCTAACCAGATTGCGAACCAATGGACATGGAAGCCAAATGAAAGGCATCTGTAGGGCTAGCCAAACAAAAGGCATCATCTGTAGGACTAGCCAAACGAAAGGCATTCATAGGACTATCTGAATGAAGGATTATACACCACTGAGCGGACAAGAGAGGCGAGTCAGAGTATTGAGAAAGTAATAGATAAGGCCAACCGAACAACCCTCATATTACCCTCTCATAATTCGGCCTATTGGGGACGAATAAACCAGGGTAAGACGACGAGCAAACGGTCAACTCCATCGACAAATATTTATTTGATATGTATATATATTGATGTATCATAGAAAATGACTTTTTTACCCTTAAAATCTCTTGTGGATAGGGAGCTTAAAGGCAATTGTGCACTTAATGTTCCTCATATACCTATAAATAGGAAACACAAAAATGAGAAAAGAGCAGATAATAAAGCTCATTTTGTTGTTCACTTTTTACCATCCTATATGTGTTATATTCTTTGGGCAGGATTCCAAAAATTTTTTTGTTCAACACCCTAAAAGTTGTGGTGAGCGTAGATCTATGCCTTCAACAAGAACAGGAGCACAATACAATTGTAAAGCAGCCACCCAAGAAACACAAAATCAATCTGTAGAGATGGATAATGATGAAGGAACAACTAATACTAGAAATGAGAGAGCATATGGTGGGTGCCCTCCAAGAAACCCTGGTTAGGGGAGGCTAGAACCTGCAAAACCAAAAGCCACACAAATATAGTCACACAGAACCAAACAATAGGCGGAATGGATCAACGCATAACGACTGGCGATCTTAGCCAGAGTAAGATGAGGGCGACAACTCCCATTACCAAGATAGTGTTGGGTCAACGTCGGTGGAAAGGCATCGCACCGTACATACGATAGTCTGCCCCACAGGGAACAACTTTCCAGACAAATCTCTTAATCTGAACCACCTAAAAATTTTAAGACCCTCAACCTTGATTAGTACAAATGTCTCACCGACCCAACCGACCATGTAGTTGCTTTTGAGTCGGTTGTCGGCATTTTAAAGATCACTGATGCATTCAAATGTCCTCTATTCCTCATCACACTGAGAAATTTAGTTCTCCGTTGGTTCAATGCTCTTCAGTTAGGAATAATCCCCTACTTTAGTAAGTTCAAAAGGTTACTCATGTCCTATTTCGTTAGCTCGCAAAAGCCACAGAAGAATCGCAGTCTCTCCTCCAGGTTAGATAAAAGGAAGGAGAAACCCTCCGCTCCTATATGAAAAGATTCCAGCGGGAGATGTTAGAAATCTGAAACCTTGAACTTGTAATCGCTCAAACCGCCCTGGTACAAGGAGTTAGAAATAATCAATTTAAATATACACTAGAACCGCGCGAACCGAGTTTGATGGCCAAATTTTTGGAGATTGTCATCGACCATATTGTCATTAAGGAATTAATGCTCCATAATCGAGAGAAAGCTAAGAAAGCCGTTAACGACGGTTGTCGGGCGAAAGATGACCCCCTTCCTCCTATTCATATGTGCTACTAGGGTGGGCTGCACAACACAGGAAGTCCAAAGGATGATCGCCACGACAAACGACCTTGTTACCCTGACTGACACATGCACAACATTATGAATGACCAACGACCCAGCAAGAGCCCCTCTAAGAATCTCGTTGGCTAAGCTAGTGGAGGTCATGCAGGATAAGGATTACTTCAAGAAGCATACGTCGATCAGAACCGAAGGTTCCGCTGGAAATCCTAACAAATTCTACGTCTATCATAGTGACCACAACCACGACACAGTAGAATGCAGACACATTAAAAGCCTCACCAATGAATTGATTAAGGTCGGAAAGTTGAAAGAGTTCGTGGGTGTCGAGGACGTCGAACACAAACACGGGAAAGCCCTGTCCGACGGAATGAACAACGAGCCAGTTCGAGACAACACCATTCAAATGGTAGGAATAATACCCTCATTAGGGTCTTCTCGATGATCGAGTTTAAAAAGGGTCCGGTCAGGGGACCTATGTGCTACCACCCTTGTCCCACGAAGAGGGTGGTGGCATACCCCACTATCACGTTCACTGATGAAGATCTGTTGATAAGATGTAATCCTTACGGTGATGTGATTGTTATTACGAATTTTTTTAACGAATACCAGGTGGGAAGCGTACTCATCGACACAAGGAGCTCGATGAACATTTTTTTTAAGTCGTATTCGACAAGCTCCAACTAGAGACAAAACGGATGATGACACGGTCCGAGCCTCTCTTTGGATTCTCGGGAGAGAGAAATGAGGCCCTTGGGTAATCACACTTAAAGTCACCTGGGGAGATAAAGACCGACAGTTTGCGAGGTCTGAAGACTTCTTGGTCGTCAACTCCCGCCCACCTATAACGTCATCTTCGGCCGTCCACCGCTAAACAATTTCCAAACGGTAACCTCCACCTTCCACATGGCTATGAAGCTTCTGGGAGAGGGAGAAGTCATCACCGTCTAAGGAGATCCGGAACAGTCAAGAACATGCTACCTCCGAGTGGTGACCAGTGTCGAGGAAGAGCCGCTCGACCTTCAAAGCCATAGAGAGGGCGGCCTCGAGGCCAGCAAAAACACAATCCAAAGCCCCACAACCGACGAAGAAACGATAAATTATTTATAATCAGTGAAGTTTTTTTATTCCATGTCAAAGGAAACTCTCATCGAAACCCTCAAGGAGAACCGGGAAGTCTTCGCTTGGTTCGCCGCCGAAATGGGCAAGGTCCTTGTAGACGCTTGACCTCGTTGTATGACCAATAAAGAAAAAACTGTCGCTACTTTATCTGAGCATATCATAAAAAGGTGAAGAAATTGGAGGAAGCACGCTACATCCATGAAGTTCGATATCCAACATGGGTATCCAATGTGGTGATGGTGTGAAAACCCAAGGACGAGTGGTGAATGTGTGTCAACTTCAACAACTTATACGATGCTTGCCAGAAGGACAATTACCCACTGTCAATGATTGTCGCGTTGGTGGATTCCGGGTACCATCAAATTAAGATGCATCCACTGACACGGAGAAAACAACTTTGTTTACTTGCGAGGGAGTGTACTATTTTAATGTAATGCATATTGGGCTTAAAAACGTCGGAGACGCCTGCCATCATTTAATATATGTACTTTTTACGAAACAAAAGGGAAGGAATGTTGAAGTGTATGTGAATCATGTGTCGGGGAAGAGTAAAACACTCAATCAACTTATTAAAGACTTAAAAGAAATGTTTGAAATTCTTAGGAAATTTAACATGAAATTAAACTCCCTGAAGTGCATTTTCGACACCTTAATCGAAAAATTCCAAGGTATTCTTCAAACGCCTGAAGGTATCTAGCCTAACCCGGAAAAGGTGCAAGTCTTGCTAGGCATGTCTTCTCCACGAAGCAGGAAAGAGCCTGTAGACGTTGCATGCTATTGACTAAGCATCGACCTCGTTGTATGACCAATAAAGAAAAAACTGTCGCTCTTTATCTGAGCATATCATAAAGAGGTGAAGAAATTGGATGAAGCATGCTACATCCATGAAGTTCGGTATCCAACATGGGTATCCAATGTGGTGATGGTGTGAAAACCCAAGGACGAGTGGTGAATGTGCGTCAACTTCAACAACTTATACGATGCTTGCCCGAAGGACAATTACCCACTGCCAATGATTGGCGCGTTGGTGGATTCCGGGTACCATCAAATTAAGATACATCCACTGACATAGAGAAAACAACTTTGCTTACTTGCGAGGGAGTGTACTATTTTAATATAATGCATATTGGGCTTAAAAACGCCGGAGACGCCTGCCATCATTTAATATATGTACTTTTTACAAAACAAAAGGGAAGGAATGTTGAAGTGTATGTGAATGACATGTCGGGGAAGAGTAAAACACCCAAGCAACTTATTAAAGACTTAAAAGAAATGTTTGAAATTCTTAGGAAATTTAACCTGAAATTAAACTCCCTGAAGTGCATTTTCGACACCTCAATCGAAAAATTCCAAGGTTTTTTTTCAAACGCTTGAAGGTATCTGGCCTAACCCGGAAAAGGTGAAAGTCTTGCTAGACATGCCTTCTCCATGAAGCAGGAAAGAGATACAAAGATTGACTGGCTAAATACCGAACCTCGGCCGTTTCATCTCCAAGTCGAATGATAAGAGTGCATTGTTCTTCAAAGCTCTTAGAAAATTCAAGCATTCGAGTCTAGCACCTAATGCGAAGAAACGTTAAGAAACTTAAGAACCCGTTCGCCTCGCCTCCACTCCTCTTGAGTCCAAATCCAGGTGAGGAACTCTTCTTGTACCTCTGGATTAGACTCAAGCTGTCAGTTTAGTATTAATTCGAGAAGGACAGGTGAAAAAATTCTTCGTTTATTACACTGCGAGGGTATTGAGAGACACTAAAACCAGACTGCATCATGAAGAGACTAACTTTTGCACTCATCCTCTGCTTGAAGGCTTCGAGCTTACTTCCAGATGCATTTGATTCGGCTTGTCACTGATTACCCTCTCAAATCAATCCTCATTTGACCAGAACATTCAGGCATGCTCCTTAAATGAGTGGTGAAGCTGAGCGAGTTTAATATCTCTTACATCCCTCAAACGGCGATTAATCCCAAGCAGACGCAGACTTTCTAGCATATTTCACCGAATTGTCCGAACGAGAAGAGGGGACCGTTGCTAAACATAGTTTGTGGATCTTGTATACTGCTGGAGTCTCAAACAAAATGACCTCAAGCCATGGCCTCACTTTGCGGAGCACGTACAGTGAGCTCCATTGCCATTCAATCGTCATAGATTTTAACGCCATTAACAATCAAGCAGAGTACAAAGAGCTGATCGCTAGACTATGCCTCACCCACCTTATCGGGGCACACCACCTCCATGTAAAAACTGATTCACAACTTATAGTAAATCAAATAAACGAAAAGTTTGAAGACCAAGATGAAGTCATGGCAAAGTACTTCACCAAGGCAAAGGACGAGATTGAGTGGTTCACCAACTTTCAAATCAACCATGTCAGATGAGGGGAAAACTTGGTAGCTGACATGTTATCTAAATGCTCCCTATTTAGAGGAAAGATGTCTCAATGGCTGATTCGGTCGGCGATCGAGGAGTCAGAGGTGATGGAGGTCTCCACTGAAAAAACAAAGGCTTGAATGGATCCCTACATCTGTTACCTAGAAATCGGGGAACTAACGGACTCGGTTACTAATCTCAAGCGCTTCAAAATCAGAGTGTCTCGGTACTTGATGATGGAGGGAATGCTCTTCAGAAGATCTGCTACCTCTCCATACCTAAGGTGCTTGGCAGAAGTCGAAGCTGAAGATGTCCTCTACGAGGTGCACTTGGGCGAATGTGGAAGCCTCTAAGGAGGGATAACCTTAGTTCATGGAGTGCAACGACAATCATACTTGGGGCCTATGCTTCTCAAAGATGCCAAAGAATTCGTGAAGAGGTGTGAATAGTGGCAGAAGTATGGACTGCTACAACATCAACCAGCCCGATAGCTACAACTTATAACTAGTCCTTGACCCTTCGCTGTTTCGGGGTTAGACATTCTCAGACTTTTTCCACCCTTGGCAGATGATGTGGGAGTTTGTTGTGTGTTGCTTTTGTAATTTTTTTCAATATTACAAAATATACACGACAATATTAATAATAAATATGTAATTCAATCCCAATAAAAATAGCTTTAGTAAAAATAATTTTATCTTTTAAAATTTTTAAATTGTCAAACTCGTAATAATAACACAAGTTTCGTATTGCTCAAGTAATAAAGGACTCTAATGGAGTCCTAAGTATCGATCCCACAGGGAAGTTAAAAATGCTTATGACTAAACTTTTATGACAATAATATAAAACATAATTCAAACTTCAAAACTTAAGTATAAAATTCAAATTTAAAGTACTTCAGTGTATACCAAATAAAATACAGTTAAAAGAATTAAGTTATTTAGACTATTTGCTAAACTTGAAAAGTAAACTTATAAAAACTAAACAAAGTTTATGTGACGAAGAGTTCAAATTTAAGAAAGCATCATTTTTCTTTACAATGAGTATATAACTTGTGAAGAAATTAAAATCATTT
>JXCR01133840.1:0-22043 GCA_002079205.1 Phalaenopsis hybrid cultivar | reverse complement strand
GACAAATATAGCCACATGATAGGTTGAAACATAACATTGCTTATTCAAATTTAAATATATTTAATTATCCATAGATTCAAAGCTTGGAGAATACCAGCCCAAAGCCTCCTTGATCTGGTTCATTCTGTCTATCTGGCCTGTAGAATCACCTAAGGCTGTAGTGAATGGATATATGTATGTCACCTTGGTGGCCATGGATCTGTAGGCAACAATGTCCCTTTTTACCAAAAACTCCATCACATCTCGCCCAATTCCCCCATCAACCTCCACTTGCAAATATCTCCCTAACAAAGAGTCAGAAGAGAGGTTTGTATCTAGGACAAGAATGTAAAAATGATTTGAAATTTGTAAAGAGAACTAGCATTTAGTGCTAAAAAAAAGGATGATTCATACACATAGCACAATTCTTTAAGTGTTTTCCCTAACATGTTTGCATACAATAAACATCTCAAAAAATCCCAAAAAAATAGATATAAATGCTAATTACATTTACATTTTTTTTTTTATTGAGAAGTATTTTGAATAGTTTGAAAATAATGTTCAAGATGTGTTGATCATGATAAGCATTCTCTCTGAGATAATCACTACAAATCAAATTCTTTAGCTTCCCATTTCAGAGATGAAGGGAATAGCAAAACCTATACAAACTATTTTGAAAATTGAGTTTCTTTCTTCTTAATTAAAAGTATTTTAATTAATGTTCAAAGCAAAGGAATTGCAAGTTTACTCCCAAGGAAATCATTTAAGTAATGTTGCACTCAATACTCAGGGGCAGTCTGGTCAAAGATTTAAATTGGATTTACCTTAAATCCTGTTATACCAAATACAAAAAAATGCCAACTTCTAAATCCTAGATTTACTAAATCCAACTTCTTTTCAATTTCTCCCCAACTTTGCCTTAAACATTCGATTTACTAAATCCTGGTTTTGGGGATTTAGCACATTCGAATTTATAGGGTTTACTAAGGCTTTGTTTGGAGCAACAGTGCGGTGTCGGCGTGATGCCACGCCGTGTGTGTTTTGTATGTTTTTTCAAAAAACTATGATGAGAAGTTATGTTTTGCAATCTTACCGAGCAAAGTATAGCGATTGTGAGATCTGAGCTTTTAAAAATAAAATAAATTTGTACTAGTCACCATAGCTTTTTGAATATCAGTTTATTTTGCAGCATTATAGCTGCTTTTTCAAATAANGTCGAAGCTGAAGATGTCCTCTGCGAGGTGCACTTGGGCGAATGTGGAAGCCACTAAGGAGGGATAACCCTAGTTCATGGAGTGCAACGACAATCATACTTGGGGCATATGCTTCTCAAAGATGCCAAAGAATTCGTGAAGAGGTGCGAAAAGTGGCAGAAGTATGGACTGCTACAACATCAACCAGCCCAATAGCTGTAACTTATAACGAGTCCTTGGCCCTTCGTTGTTTGGGGGTTAGACATTCTCAGACTTTTTCCACCCTTGGCAGATGATGCGGGAGTTTGTTGTGTGTTGCTTTTGTAATTTTTTTCAATATTACAAAACACACACGACAATACTAATAATAAATATGCAATTCAATCCCAATAAAAATAACTTTAGTAAAAATAATTTTATTTTTTAAAATTTTTAAACTGTCAAACCTGTAATAATAACGCAAGTTTACGTATTGTTCAAGTAATAAAGGAATCTAATGGAGTCTTAAGTATCGATCACATAGGGAAGTTAAAAATGCTTTTGACTAAACGTTTATGACAATAATGTAAAACATAATTCAAACTTCAAAACTTAAGTATAAAATTTAAATTTAAAGCACTTCAGCGTATACTAAATAAAATACAGTTAAAAGAATTAAGTTATCTAAACTATTTGCTAAACTTCAAAAGTAAACTTATAAAAACTAAACAAAATTTATGTGACGAAGAGTTCAAATTTAAGAAAGCATCATTCCCCTTTACAATGAGTATATAGATTGTGAAGAAATTAAAATCATTTATATATATATATATATATATATAATTGTATTGTGTCAAATATGAGCAATCATATTTTTTACCCACTTTCGAGTGCATAAAGAACATTGACTAATACAGAGTTCGGTCCCTAATTCTATGGTTAGGTTGGGAGGATGTCGACTCTCACTCCAGAGCTCTTATTTCTCCCTCGCCTAAGGGCTAACGATCTCGCATTAGTTTTCAAACAACTTGACCAAATTGGGGATTTTAATCTGTCATCTTAAAATCTCTAATTCTGCATCCAACAAATTTTATTTCTCTATTTATTTGCACTCGATCTCATGGATAACATTCTCACCCATGGAATTGAATGTGATTCTCACCATGTTGTAGAAATCATAGCCATTTTAGATCATATGTTTCTCAACACATTTTAACATTTCAATTGGTCAGATCGAAAAGTAAATGAAGATCGGAGTTCAAATTATCACAAATTATTGACATTTAAAATCGTATAAAACAAAATTAATTCTTCACAAAACCATATCTCAGAGTATGGAGAATGATAAAGAAGACAACTTAGAATTCATGAGAATGAAACAACAAAACACGGATTTCATATATAAAAACAAGTTTACAAAATAAAGAAATAAAAGACACAACTTATCTTACAATCCTTCCCAAGTGAATTCCTAGAAGTTCTCTTTAAGCACTTTCTCTCTTTACAAGTACTCTCAATTCTCTCTTGAAAATGTAATGATGAAGAAATCTCACTTTCCATCTCCTCTTACAACCCTTGAAGAAAATCTCTAAGTCATTCACTCTCCCTCTTCTCCACCAAACTTCTCTACACACCACTCCACCTTTCAAACCTAGACTCCCTTATCTTTAATTAGTGGCTGCCTCCCTCCAAAAAGAATTCAAAATTTTCTCCCAAATTTTCTCCAAAAGTCACACCTTTGAATCCCAAAAGACATGTTCATTCATTCAAGAGACATGTCCCTTCATTAAAGAGTCTTCCAAAGTGTCTAGATGCATTGAATCACTCCATGGGGCGTTTGAAGCATTTGGAGCCTTCAAAATCCGCTCAAAATTCGTCCTGAATCCCCTTAATTCATCAAGTGTTGTTTATGGCGCCTCAGGCGCTGATTCTGGTGCTTCAGGCATCAAGTTACTTAAGTATGCGCTGTTATGGGTTCTAGCGCTTCAGGCGCTGCCTCTCTATATAATGGCGCCTCAGGCGCCGAGTCTGGTGCTTCAGGTACTAGTTCTGGCGCCTCAGGCACCAAAATCATAAAATTCGCTATTTTAGCTCTAAATTTTCTTCTTTTTGCTACTTTTGCTTTAAATGTCTAAAATTAACATACCTGCAACAAAAACATGAAAATTCTCTTCTTTAAAGTGCAATATCACAAAAAATAAGCATAAAATGTATACTTAAAACAACACTTTATTTTGGTATATCAGCAAACAACAAAAATTCTTTCCAGTTGTCGTTGATTACTTCTCAAAATGAATCGAAGCAATGGCTCTTGCTCAGACCACCTACCATGATAACGGTACCCAAGGAAATAAGCCTAAAATTCTTACCAATTGAGGCATTAAGATTTTTTGCAAAAGCAAAGGGATAAGCCTAAAATTCGCTTATGTACATCACCTCCGTACCAACGGTCGAGCAGAAGCAGCCAACAAGATCATCCTCAACCTCTTAATGAAAAGTTTGAGGGAGCAAAAGGAAAGTGGGCAGACTTTTTACCATCAGTATTATAGGTCATCCACACGACGCCCTCGACAACAATAGGTCATAGAAACGGTGTTACCAGTAGAATACGACCATCACAGCTAGTACTTACAACATTTAATTTCTATTCATTATAAAAATTTGGAAGATTTCATACATACCACATGATTGTTATCTATTTACATATCTATATCTTATACTTTAATTTTTACAAACCTTACCTGGGAATGAAATGGTGAATTTAGTTTTTAAAAATTAAAAAAGTGATACTTTTGATGTGATATGAAAGATTCAGGTGGTATAAATGTAAAAAAGCAAAGTATCGCCCTTAGATATGTAAATATATAAGATGGGTGGTATGTATGTAAATGTTCCTAATTTTTTTTTTAATTATTATGGTGTGAAAATGTTCCTAATTTTTTCATATTTAAATTTATTAAATTAGTTATTAACTTTTAAAATAAAATGTTGAAATTATTAGTATTGAGATATTTATTTTATATAGCTCAATTAATTTTCTTTTAATTACGTCATTTTAGTCATATTTAAGTAAATTTATAATTTAGTACGTAATCCCATTGAATCTTGGTTCAACCTTTGAATATTGAAACTCTCCTTTTATCGGTCTAATGTTTGGTCTGATTTTTTGAACTTTACTCATAACTCATGTTGAGCCATTAAGGTCACTTTGTGTCAACCTCCATCCAACTCTAGGCAGTGTTTGGATGCATCTCGGATTTACGTGAAGTAGGATTTCATAAATCTTATAAATCCAGATTTATCAAATCCATATTTTGATAGAGAAACTCTTGTGAGCTAAAGCCCCTAAATCAGTCTCTTAATCGGATTTAGTAAATTCAAATTTACGTTGAAATTTAAACGGGACCAGTAATATTTTATATTTAAATTTCATATTTTCAGTATTTTGGTGGATTTACGTTAAATTCATAGATTAAAAGGATGCTACCAAGCGTCCCCCTACTCTAAATCCAATCAAACTTTACACATAATTATGTTGGGTCATATTCCAACCAATAAAACTAAATCCTTGCTCAACTAGGCCCAATTCGGCCTAATGGACCTTACCAAGCTTGGATTCATGCAAGCTCACCCAGAGGCTTGATTAACCTTATTTGACCGAAAATGCATATTAAGCACATTTGAGTCAACTTAAAAAAAAAAAATTCAAGAAACAAATTATAATTGGTCTTAAGTTTATTTAGGAACACATAGATCTCTCCTTGAGGGCTACTATCCAAATTCAAAACTCAAATGAATCAATTTGGCCCTATGACCTATTATGACCCATTAATGTCACTTTGGGCCAAACCCTATCCAAATCTAATTTAAGTCCCATCAAACTTAGAACATAATTGGCTTAGGTCATATCCCAACCAATGAAGCCGAGTTGTTGCTCAGTTGGGCTTGGTTGGCACTAAGCCCATTATAGATCCCAAAATTCCCCTTTCTTTTTCCATCATAAGAAAAATAATAATAGAAATAAAAATCAAAATCAAACTCTTTCCCTCTCTTTTTGTGTGCATCCACCTATAACTACTCCCTCCTTTTCCCTCCTCTATATCTCATGCCACCCTCTCTTCTCCCATGGCTCTACTCTCCAAGCCATGAACCCCTCTTCTCCCTTCTCTATTTACAAAAATCAAGGGGCTTCCACCAACTTATTTTGGGATTCCCCTCAACCAAGAAAAGTATACTCTACTCCTTTCCATCATTTTATTCATCAACCAATAGTTTCTTTGCTTGTATTTAAAGCATTCTCTTTGAAAATGTGATGTGAATCTCTCTTCTGGCCTCCTCTCCTCTGCCTTCTTCTTTCTTTCCTCTGTTCTCTTGATCGAGACCCACTTATTTCATCTTCTTCTCCTTCTCTTCTTCACCACCAAACTAAAATTCAATAGAACAAATTTGGGCCTAAAACCTATGTTGAACTGTTAAGTTCACTTTGTGTCGAATCTTTTTTAAATATAACATAAGGCCAAGTGGTCCTAAGCCTTATGCAACAAAATCCTCGCTTTACTAGCCTCAACTAGGCCTAAGTGGTCCTAAGCCTTGGAAAGTTTCGATCAATCTAAGCTCGCATAAGGGCTTAATCAACTACGCCCTCTATCCAAATGACCCATTAATACCCATTAAGGGTCATTTGAGCTAACTTGAAAATTTTTCTCTAAGTATCAAATTTGAATTAGTTTTCTATTTTTTTGTAAAACATAGAGCTTCCTTGAGGCCTGATATCCAATGTTAACACTTAATTGAACCAATTTGGGTTTATGACCCATTAAGCTCATTTTGGGTTAAACACTCTCCAAATCAAATATAAATCCAATCAAACTTAGAATAACAATTTCTTGGGTAGTTTTCCAACTAATGAAACCAAATTCTTACTCAACCAAGCCCAAATGGACCTAATTGGCATTATGCCTAGCATTTGGATTATTATAACAAAAATTAAATTAGATATAATCTAAACTCAACCAAACTGGACTTAAAACTTTCTTAGGTCCTTCAATAATTTTTTAAACCAATTTGGTTTTGACCTGAACTTAATTTGGTTTTGGCCAATATTGAACTAAATGAGTCCATATAAGTCATCCTATGCCAACTTAACACCTTCATCCAATTAAATTTGTTTAGAAACCTCCTAGGTGATCATCTAAATAATAAAACTTACACCCATGGCTAATGAACTCCAAATGGGCCTAATAAGGTCTTGACGCAAATTGACTTATCAGGTTTTTATGAGCCATGGTTGCTTAAATCCAATCAAACTTCAACCAAATTGAACACAAAGCTGATTGAGGACTTAACGAATGCCCCTAGGCCATCTACATAGCCATGGAGCTCTAATTAGGTTCAATTAGGCCTTGACTTAATATGGACCCAATTGAACCCTATGACCCATATTAACTCTAGCCCAATCTAACCAAATTGAACCAAAGGCTGATAAGCATTTGTGGGACCAAACTAGACCTGACCAAAGTCAATTCGGCTGGCTTTGGCAAATCAAATGGGTTGACTTAAGCGTCATTTTTAAAATTTTGTCAACTTAGTTTGCCTTACCCACCCAAATTGACTATACGACTAATTTTCCTAGGTCTCTTTCCATGCTTAAGTCCATTTAGAGTTGAGCCCAATGGAGGTTGTCCTCCTAAACTCCTCATCCACCACCATGTTGCCTCCAACCTCTCTGGGCTCTCAAAAGAAGCTTGTATCAATCCTAATTAACCATTCCTGAGCTTAAGAGGGCATGATGGTCACTCCTTTGCTCTAGCAAGCCACCTTTGCCATAAGAGAGGCTATTTCGCACATGCTTTTACATTAACAAACTCTCCTAATTGAATAATCCACTGCTTTCCCAAAGCATGAGATATTTCCCCGTAGCTCCTCCTCCTTTTTAGAGCACATATCTTTATCTAAAAGACGACTCCAATGAACTTCTTACTAGTGTTAATTGAGTTACAATTGAGTAAGAAAATATTCTAAAAGGTTTGCCAAAATATTTGTCTTAATTTTATGTTTATTGTATAAATATTACATTATTTTATGTATTGTTTGCTTAAAATCCTTAAGAAGAAATTTATGAAGAAGTGGAGAGTTCAAGGATGACACTGTAGAGCTCCTACCCGCATCGCAATGCTATGTTGAGAACTTGTTTAACATGATTCTCGAGAGTAAGGTACTACAACACCAGACTAGAAGAGCATCTCAGTGCCATTGCTAGCATGTAGAGCATCACAACACTGTCATGGATTACACTTGAAACTATAAAACAAAGAGGTAAGCGCATCACCATTGATCCTAGAGCCTAGAAAAAGAGCATGGTAAGCCCGATCTGTTAGCTTGATCATTTAGTAAATAAATATTGGGTTTAGAATTGGAAAATAAATTATGTCCGGACCACAGACACAAACCGTTGGCTACTTGCTCCGTTCGGTATGTAGAGCTCGTTGTCCGAACGATAACTTTGCATCTGGACGGGAGTTGGAATAGAATATTTTCTCATCATTTTGACCTTCACACATAATATGACGTCAAATTAATCCAAATTCGACGGATCTCAAATTAACCCACATTTCGCCGCCGACTGTTCCTTCTCTCTTCCGTCATCCATGGCCGCTGCGGTAGCTTCCTCTCCTGCTCTCCCCTTTCTCTCGTCAAATTCCAAATCCTCGGCTACCCTCAAAAGCACCATTCCCCGCCCTCCCCACTCTTTTCCTCCCATCCTTCTCCGCCGGATTCGTCCTCTCGCTTGCTCCGCGGCCTCCACCTTCATCGTGGAGGACAACAGCCGACGCGGGCGCCATGCCGACGAGAGCATCCGCGAAGAAGCTTCCCGTCNATTTCGCCGCCGGCTGTTCCTTCTCTCTTCCGTCATCCATGGCCGCTGCGGTAGCTTCCTCTTCTGCTCTTCCCTTTCTCTCGTCAAATTCCAAATCCTCAGCTACCCTCAAAAGCACCATTCCCCGCCCTCCCCCCTCTTTCTCTCCCATCCTTCTCCGNGCTCCGCGGCCTCCACCTTCATCGTGGAGGACAACAGCCGACGCGGCCGCCATGCCGACGAGAGCATCCGCGAAGAAGCTTCCCGTCGAGACCACGCCTCACCAGCCAACTCCCAAGGCTTCTCCGCCTGGTACGTTCCTTTCGGCCCCTCTTCCGACCCCGACGAGCGCTACTCTCTCGACGATGTTGTCTACAGGAGCAGCTCCGGTGGCCTCCTTGATGTCCGCCATGATTTCTCAGCCCTTGCCAAGTTCCCCGGCTCCTACTGGCGTGATCTCTTCGACTCCCGCGTCGGTCGCACCACTTGGCCCTACGGCTCCGGCGTCTGGTCCAAGAAAGAGTTCGTCCTCCCCGAGATAGACGCCGATCATATCGTTTCTCTCTTCGAAGGAAACTCCAATCTCTTCTGGGCTGAGCGGCTCGGTCGTGAACATCTAGGCGGGATGCCCGATCTCTGGGTCAAGCATTGCGGCATCTCGCACACCGGATCTTTTAAGGATCTAGGTATGACTGTTCTTGTATCCCAGGTTAATCGGCTTCGGAGCAAACCCCTCTCCCGCCCCATTGGGGGCGTTGGCTGCGCTTCCACGGGTGATACGTCTGCTGCTCTTTCAGCCTATTGCGCTGCGGCGAATATTCCTGCTATTGTCTTCCTGCCTACCGATCGTATTTCATTGGCACAGCTCGTTCAACCCATCGCCAATGGCGNTATATATATATATATATATATATATATATATATATAAGTGCTATGTATATAAATTCCCATGCTTATATAGAAAAATATTAAGAAAAATGTCCATAATTTTTCTCAAACCTATATATGGGCCATTTTAATCCCAAACAAGAGAAATATAAATGTAATCTGATATTTTTTTAACATGTGCTAAAATAATTTACAAATAAATTATCTTAGCTTTGATTAAGGAAAAATTGAAGTTAATTTAATTTTTGGGGTAGTTACATACATTGCACCCAACTTTTTATGCATTTTGTTATCTCACACCCAAATTTTGGAAAATAATTGTGCACTTAACACAAGGGTTGTGAACGAGTCGAGTCGAGTCGAGATCGAGCCATGCTAAACTCAAGCTTGGCTTGTCAGTTAATATCTAAGCTCGTGCTTGAATAGCAAGCTCGAGCTCGGCTCATAGTGGTAGTAGTCGGCTCGCAGCCTCGAACTAAAAGTTCAATATTTTTACAGGATGCCATCACAGAAGCTAAGGGTGGCCAGAGGGCGCCATAAAATACATAAAAATAATTAGCACGAGCTGGCTCGAGTCAACAATCTTATTTGAGATAAGCTCGAACTCGAGCTCAAGGATCGATAAGCCCGATCTGTTGGCTTGATCATTTAGTAAATAAATATTGGGTTTGGAATTCGAAAATAAATTATGTCCGGACAAGGCTTCTTGTTCCGTTCGGTATGTAGAGCTCGTTGTCCGAACGATAACTTTGCATCTGGACGGGAGTTGGAATAGAATATTTTCTCATCATTTTGACCTTCACACATAATATGACGTCAAATTAATCCAAATTCGACGGCTCTCAAATTAACCCACATTTCGCCGCCGGCTGTTCCTTCTCTCTTCCGTCATCCATGGCCGCTGCGGTAGCTTCCTCTTCTGCTCTTCCCTTTCTCTCGTCAAATTCCAAATCCTCAGCTACCCTCAAAAGCACCATTCCCCGCCCTCCCCCCTCTTTCTCTCCCATCCTTCTCCGCCGGATTCGTCCTCTCGCTTGCTCCACGGCCTCCACCTTCATCGTGGAGGACAACAGCCGACGCGGCCGCCATGCCGACGAGAGCATCCGCGAAGAAGCTTCCCGTCGAGACCACGCCTCACCAGCCAACTCCCAAGGCTTCTCCGCCTGGTACGTTCCTTTCGGCCCCTCTTCCGACCCCGACGAGCGCTACTCTCTCGACGATGTTGTCTACAGGAGCAGCTCCGGTGGCCTCCTTGATGTCCGCCATGATTTCTCAGCCCTCGCCAAGTTCCCCGGCTCCTACTGGCGTGATCTCTTCGACTCCCGCGTCGGTCGCACCACTTGGCCCTACGGCTCCGGCGTCTGGTCCAAGAAAGAGTTCGTCCTCCCCGAGATAGACGCCGATCATATCGTTTCTCTCTTCGAAGGAAACTCCAATCTCTTCTGGGCTGAGCGGCTCGGTCGTGAACATCTAGGCGGGATGCCCGATCTCTGGGTCAAGCATTGCGGCATCTCGCACACCGGATCTTTTAAGGATCTAGGTATGACTGTTCTTGTATCCCAGGTTAATCGGCTTCGGAGCAAACCCCTCTCCCGCCCCATTGGGGGCGTTGGCTGCGCTTCCACGGGTGATACGTCTGCTGCTCTTTCAGCCTATTGCGCTGCGGCGAATATTCCTGCTATTGTCTTCCTGCCTACCGATCGTATTTCATTGGCACAGCTCGTTCAACCCATCGCCAATGGCGCCACCGTTCTGTCCATTGATACAGACTTTGATGGGTGCATGAGGCTAATTCGTGAGGTGACGGCTGAGCTTCCAATTTATCTCGCGAATTCCCTGAATTCGCTTAGGCTCGAAGGCCAGAAGACAGCAGCAATTGAAATTCTGCAACAGTTTGATTGGGAGGTTCCAGATTGGGTAATTGTACCTGGAGGAAATCTTGGGAATATCTATGCTTTCTATAAGGGATTCAGCATGTGCAAAGAGCTTGGCCTTGTTGACAGAATTCCTCGCCTCGTATGTGCCCAGGCTGCAAATGCCAACCCTTTGTATCTTCATTTCAAATCAGGATGGAGCGATTTCAAGCCGGTCACTGCTTCTGAAACATTTGCATCTGCTATCCAGATTGGGGACCCTGTATCCATAGACCGTGCTGTTTATGCTATCCAGAAGACAGATGGAATTGTTGAGGAGGCCACTGAGGAGGAGCTAATGGATGCCATGTCACTTGCTGATCGAACTGGCATGTTTGCTTGTCCGCACACTGGTGTTGCCCTTGCTGCCCTATTTAAATTGAGGGACAAGGGAGTGATTGGAACAAATGATAGGACTGTTGTTGTTAGTACTGCCCATGGCCTCAAGTTCACACAAGCGAAGGTGGATTACCACTCTGAGAAGATCTCAGATATGGTTTGCAGGTTTGCAAATCCACCTGTGAAAGTGAAGGCAGATTTTGGGTCGGTGATGGATGTTTTGAGGAAGAAGCTAGTCTTCAAGAAGTAGCTTGGGGGAACCCTGTAGGACTTCTGATATTTGAGGCATGTGTTTCAGTTATTTATATGTTTCTGTTGTTTACAATTTTATCAGAAACTTAATGTTGTATTGATCCTCTTAGCTTGCAGATTTCATAGCCAAAGCAGTTTTGGCATATTTACTTTTTAGGAGACTTATTTGGCTTATTTTTATGCATTTTTCTAATCCAAAGTTTCTTTCTTGAGGTCGAGCATTTTCTTGTTTTGATGAAGTTTCTTGTTCGCTATGTTCGATTATCAGAAAATATGACATGATTGGAAAATGTGCTATTGATTTAAATGCTGTTAGATACCACCTGCATGCATATTTTACTTCATTCCTTATAGAAAGAAAATCATGATTCTTTGTCAAGTAACTTTATAGGTAAGGCAATTTATATGACACCTCATTTCGTTTTATGCTAATTCTTGTCACAGCGTTAATTTGGCATGTTTGTCTACTTTCTAGTTCACACCTGTAAATTTCTTTTGCATACTTAAATTTATTTATAAGAAGTCACTCCTTTGTTTATTTGATTTGAAGTTTAAGCATGAAGGTTTGTTCATCTATCAAGCTCATTTTGAATTCATAATAATATACTTGAAAAAACATTTGCACATATCACTTTAGTGGTAGCAATTGCCATTGTTAAAAGGGAGAGTATTGGAAAAGGTTATGTTGCCATATGGTTGTTTGCAAGTATTTATGATGTATCTATATTTTAAATGCCATGTAAACTAAACATATTGCATTTTGATTTCTTAAAGTTGTTTGGTTGATTGTAAAATAATCCATGAAATCTATTTTCTTGTGTTTAGGTGTTTGTAAATAGAAATCAATCTAGGACACAAAAATGCATATGATAGGGGTGGGGTTGCGAGAGTGAGATGATGGTGTGAGTCGTAGGAGCGGAGCCTTCAGCACAGACGATGTCTATGATGCATGAACATTTTTAATTAAGCACTCATGTTGTATCAGACTCAGACATGAACATGGTTCTGACATGGCACCGACGCATGTCAAACATAACATGTAGGTTTACATTTTAAATAAAATTTAAAAAAAGAGGATAGATGTAGGACATGTGTTTCCTAAATTAATGAAAAACATTTATGAAAAATATTTTAAGAGAAATTAAATTATGTATATTTTTATGTACAATTTAAAAAAGATTTATATAAATCTACTCAATTTTTATGTATTTACTTGCCTAACACCTAAATTTTAATTTTTACATATATCCTACCTTACATAGATATGAAAATGTGTATTTTATTTTTTAAAACTAAAAATAGTGGTATGTTAAGATATGCAAATACATAAGAATTCAATGTCAAAGAAGTCGATGACCCTTTAATTTCTTTTAATGAATAATTGATTAAGATGATTTAAATCTTGATGCAATGCAAAATAATATATGTTTATTTTTGTATGTCCTAAACCATACAATTATTTATGTATCTTAAGGGTCATATGGGATTAGTTTAATTTTATTTATTTATTTTTATTTTTATTTAAATTAAAATATGTTAAACTAAGTTGTTTTTAAAAGTTCTGAAGATATCATTTATATATTTTGATANTTCTAATCCAAAGTTTCTTTCTTGAGGTCGAGCATTTTCTTGTTTTGATGAAGTTTCTTGTTCGCTATGTTCGATTATCAGAAAATATGACATGATTGGAAAATGTGCTATTGATTTAAATGCTGTTAGATACCACCTGCATGCATATTTTACTTCATTCCTTATAGAAAGAAAATCATGATTCTTTGTCAAGTAACTTTATAGGTAAGGCAATTTATATGACACCTCATTTCGTTTTATGCTAATTCTTGTCACAGCGTTAATTTGGCATGTTTGTCTACTTTCTAGTTCACACCTGTAAATTTCTTTTTCATACTTAAATTTATTTATAAGAAGTCACTCCTTTGTTTATTTGATTTGAAGTCNCACCTGTAAATTTCTTTTGCATACTTAAATTTATTTATAAGAAGTCACTCCTTTGTTTATTTGATTTGAAGTTTAAGCATGAAGGTTTGTTCATCTATCAAGCTCATTTTGAATTCATAATAATATACTTGAAAAAACATTTGCACATATCACTTTAGTGGTAGCAATTGCCATTGTTAAAAGGGAGAGTATTGGAAAAGGTTATGTTGCCATATGGTTGTNACCGTCTAATCACCATTTTTGTTGTCTACATACCGCCATTGCTAGCAGACGCTGCTGTTGGATAGTCAGTCTGGCCACCATAGTCGTTACCGTTGGACCACTGCCGTCACGCAACCACCGTTGNTCCATAAATAAATCCTCACCCGCTTCATGGAGGGGGGCATGAACTTGGAGGAGAAAGTTGAAGGAGCTCAAAGCTCTCGAGTATTTCTGAGCTCCACCACTGTCTGACCACTGCCATATAGCCGCCACCATTGTCGAACCGCCATTGTTTAACCACCACATTTGCGACCGTCTAATCACCATTTTTGTTGTCTACATACCGCCATTGCTAGCAGACGCTGCTGTTGGATAGTCAGTCTTGCCACCATAGTCGTTACCGTTGGACCATTGCCGTCACGCAACCACCGTTACACGACCGTCGCTATCATCTCATTGAACCACCACAGTCATTTTCGTCGGATAATTGTCACCGTTGTTTGACTGCTACTCTCTTTTTATCGAACCATTACAATTTTTATCTTTGTACCACTGCCGACTGGCTGCTACTGCAGATGGACTATCGCCTTTTGAATGCCACCACCTTTGGATCACTGCTTTTTGGCCACCACCATCGTTGTCACAAGACCAATGCCATCGCTGCCACTAGACCATGTTTGTTTGGCCACCACAACCGCTATAACCCCGGTACCAAGCCATCAACATTGTCGCAGTCAGGCCATTGACGTCTTGCCGCCTTGGCCACCAGAACACTGCTGCCCAACCACCACCTTCATCTCCATAGGACTAACTCCATCTGGTCGCTTCCTGGCCACCGCTGCCAACCATCGTTATTGTTGCCGCCAAACTACCGTTGATCGACCACCATTGTCGTTGCCCCTAGACCACCGTCGTCTTGCCACTGCTGTCAAATCACCTTCGTCGGGCCGCCACTACCAAAGACACTGACATTAGATTTTCTGGCACAAGACCTCTTTCTTCGGTCTTCCTTCATAGCATTTGGGTCGTCGCTACTTCTCTAATCTATTCTGCCACTCTCTTAGCGGAAGCAACATTGATAATCCTCACTTGTAATATTGCTTCTAGCTATTAAAGAGCCAGTAAAGTCTTGTAACCTACAGTGACATAGTAAATCATTTCAACTGGACTAGACCCTGTAATTTTTATACTTTCAGATTTTGACGTAAATTGTTGTTCTGTGTTACTTTTTTTATTTGTGTGCATCTTGAATATTCGTATAACACTAAGATATTGATATATCACTGTACCATCGCAAATTTATTAACACAAAAAGAATTATATCAACTAAAACAAGAAACAAAATTGACGTTAAACAGGCTCTTACTTTTTTAAAAGTTAGCATTATTTATTATTTGTCCATTTTGTATTATTATTAATATNACTAAGATATTGATATATCACTGTACCATCGCAAATTTATTAACACAAAAAGAATTATATCAACTAAAACAAAAAACAAAATTGACGTTAAACAAGCTCTTACTTTTTTAAAAGTTAGCATTATTTATTATTTGTCCATTTTGTATTATTATTAATACTTTATTTATTTAATGTGTGTTTGTGTGTGTGTGTGTTATATAGTGGTATGGCTGACGCTATCCAGGTCTTATATTTTCAGTAGTAAATATGTCTCATGTCCGTGTCATATTGTGTCTGTGACCTCATGTCTCTATCTTTGCAACATTAAATATGGTCACAGACGTAGAACATAGACATGGGTTTATCGATGAGTGGTTGAGAGACATGGGAATTAGTGTATTGTTCTGCAGTCTTGGGGTGGGGTTATTGTAATTGGGTAAGCAATATGGGGACATATGCATAGGAGGGATAAATTTCAAATTGATATGACTAAGGGGCTATTTGGTTGCCTGTAAAAGGAGTGTATTGTATTCCTTTTGTAGGGGTTTTATGAATTCAAATATTTGATTGAAAGAATTTGTAATGTAAAATAGTAATGAATTTAGAAATCATTCCTTAGTACAGTTTCTCTGTATTTGAAATTTAGTGGATTTTACCGAATTTTAAATTCACAGCCCTATGTAAAGTCTGGCGGCAGTTGCTACCCGCCCACCGCTCAGATCGTCCTTGCTTGTCACCGCCAACTACCACTGTCGTCACTCCTGGCGTCCAATAATTTATATGGAACCTCTCATTCTTTGATATACTTTGTTTTAATTCCATTCCAAATCAAACAAAAAAAAAGAAGTAATACATTTATTTTACATTGAACCGACTAACTTTAAAATATGTCAAATACAATATATTATTTTGTATTGCACTCATTTTATATTGCGTTACTTTTTCAGCAATCCAAACACCTTAGGTGAATTCTAGATTTTTCAATAATGTTTTTTGCTATATTACAAATCCTTTATAAAAGGACTTCGCATTTATTTCATTTCTATGAAACATTAGAAAAATCAATATATACAATTTCTTTAATGCACCAAAACAAGTAACACAACATCTTGAATAAATTGTTTTCAATTTTCGACTATGCGTGGTACATGTGACCACAAACTCAACCTGAAATAAATGGTATCAACTTAATTTTGTGAATAATTGTAAATAGCAATGAAGTAGTCGAATTTTGATGTCATGTGGTTGTGAATGTCACAATAAGAGTGTGACTTATCCATGGAAGGAGAGCAGTGCAATTTAAAATAAACGTACAACTTCATTTTTTTTTTTTGGTTGGCTCAAAATAATGACTAGTTCATCTGAGAAAAAGGATAGCAAATGACATTGTTGAGATGGATAAATGTGTTTTATTTTACGATAATTCTGCATTTCTTTTGCTATTTTTCAGCTTTTATTTTAAATGTAATAGTATATGTTTCTTTTAAATGTTAACTTTAAGATAAAAATGAATAAAATATGACGTATGCATGCTTATGGGAGTCACCCATGGGTGATACTAGTAGAGGAATGCAATATACCTGCGAAAATAGAAATGAAAAAATTTATATATTTTTATGGTGGATGGTGGGTTGGAAAATGTTAAACGTATATTTTTATAAAATATACATTTTGTTGAGAAGATAAATGTGTTTTATTTTACTATAATTCTGCATTTGTTTTACTATTTTTCACTTTTATTTTAAATGTAATAGTATATGTTTCTTTTAAATGTTAACTTTAAGATAAAAATGAATAAAATATGATGTATGCATGCTTATGGGAGTCACCCATGGGTGATACTGACAGAGGAATGCAATATACCTGCGAAAATAGAAATGAAAAATTTTATATATTTTTATGGTGGATGGTGGGTTGGAAAATGTTAAACGTATATTTTTATAAAATATACATTTTGTTGAGAAGATAAATGTGTTTTATTTTACGATAATTCTGCATTTCTTTTACTATTTTTCAACTTTTATTTTAAATGTAATAGTATATGTTTCTTTTAAATTTAACTTTAAGATAAAAATGAATAAAATATGATGTATGCATGCTTATGGGAGTCACCCATTGGTGATACTAGCTGAGGAATGCATTATACCTGCGAAAATAGAAATGAAAAATTTTATATATTTTTATGGTGGAGGTGGGTTGGAAAATGTTAAATGTATATTTTTATAAAATATACATTTAGATGGTGACTCCCAATTATAAAAAATGTAATATAAATAAATAAAAGGAAATTAAACTAGCTTCTTTACTGCTCTCTTTTATTGCACAGTCTTTTATTGTTATTGTTCTTTTACAAAATATTTTAAAATGAGAATTATTGTAATTTAGAAATATTTGCTCTTTGAGTAATCTTAACTCAAACTTTTTCTTGTTAATATTTTACAAGAAAACTTGTTGTAGAGTAGATGGACCCCAGAAAGTACGTGTATTGGTGTCGTGGAGCGCAAACTGATAGGTAGTACGTTAGCTTTTATTTCTGTTAGTTGTAAACATTTAAAAATTTGTATGAACTTGTTGTAACTTTAAATTTATGAATTATAATGGCTCTTTTGTGGTTTGGCTTTCATTTTAATTATGAAATGAAACTATTTGATAATTTTTTTCTATTCGATCGTTAGTTCCTACCTTAGTAATTGTAAGCTCCTAGTCCGGGTCATGACATTTTGTCTCACTTACTACTTGATTAGTAAGCTTAGGCACCAAATGCAAATTTTTTTAATTTCATAGTCACATTTTTATTAAGTCCAAGCGAATTCATCAAAGCGCTAACTTTAAGTGTCAAGATAGCATTCTCTTTTTTTAAAATCTCATTCTTAGAATTAATTTATCTTTTTCTCCTTTGATGTTTTTGTCTAAAAGCAATATTCTTATTTCCTTAGACACTATTACTTCAAATCCAAAGTTTTAAACTCACCATGAAAGATTTTAGATACTTAAAGCAATTCATTATTATTTAATCCATGTTCATTTTTAGATCAAGCTATTGCCTCAACTTCAATGGCCATCAATGCATGATTGTAATTCTAAATACGATTATTTTTCTTTAGACAAGCTAGCATAACTTACATCCATATTTGCAATAAATGTATGTTTCTTCCCTTTCGTTTCTTTGTATTGTTTCAAGTTTGGGCAATCTTTTATCATATGAACATATTTGTTGCATTTGTAGCGTTAGGTAATTGATTTCTGTTCTTTTGTACCATCTATCCTAAGTTATTTTAAGGTATACTTTTATTCTTTTTATAATATAAGCTCTCTCATCATCATCTTCACTTTCACTTCTCAAGCACTTCAAATGAACTGTGAAATCTATAGAATCGGCTTATTGATTCTTTCTCTATAGCCTTTGTTTTTAAATGTTCCTCATAGATGATCAGGGATCTCACAAGTTCATTAGAGTGGTGATTAAATCATTTGCTTTCATAATTGCCTTAATTTTGGGCTTGTAATATTTGGTAAGCTCTTCAAGACCATGAGAATTGTATCATTAGCATATAGTTTCCTACCAAGAGAATTAATCTTATTAGTAATATTAATTGACGAAGTAGAACATTTCTAAAGTAGGCCTATATGTTTCTTTTTCAACATTTTTGATCAAGTATGTTAATGTTTGACTTCATAAAGTTGCTGCATATTACAAATTGAAACTCTATTTAATTGATCCTTGCTAAACCACTAATTATGGAATTCATTATTTAAAAATGAAAAGTATACATGTCCTTTTTACTTTCATTTTATTCTTTAATAGATTTGGAAGGAGGTGTTGAATATTTTTGTACTGCATTCCAAATCTTAACATCTTGTGATCTAAGTATGATAATTGTATGACCCATTTAATAAGGATAGTCTTCCCATCAACAAATAGAGGATGAGTTGTAGAATTCCCCTCTAAGACTCAATAAAGTTGAGGTAGATTCCTTGGTTATATGATGATAAAAAATTTAACCAAGGAATCTACTTCAGCTTCAAATTATGATGATTATTCCTTCGAAAACTTCACTTGAATCAGGCCAGAGGAATCTAGATTTAGAGGTGGATGAAGGACAAGTAGGACTGATCTAGAAATTTGTGTAGCAGTTATAAAACATGTAGTTGACATAATAAAATTCTAATTTAACAACTTGTTTTTTGGAGCCAATTAAGGTCAGTATTTTTAGAAGCTTCCTTGCTATTATCTATAAATAGGTAGGTGTGGATCATTTTTAAGATAATGGCACCAATAGCTTTACGTCAGGATTGTTTAAAGGGTGATGATTATGGATCTTTGATGTCCTTCTTGATCATCTTTTATCAAATTTACCTTTTATTGCTGCTTTTTCTCATTGAATTCTGTTCCAATGTTGAGGGGGATGGAACGTTTCCTAGGGAGGAGATGATTCCAGATACAGAAAAGGGGTACTGTTCAGTAAAAAAAGGATATACTTAGAGGTGGGAGTTTCAGGATTTTGAACTCGGAACAATAGAAAATCTGTTTTTGACTTCAAGAATAAAATGAGAGAGCTATGGGAGAGAGAGGTGCTTAATTTGAACAATCAAGAAAAAAAAATCTATTTCAATTTAAATCAAGAATAAGATGTCCCATANCTATGGGAGAGAGAGGTGCTTAATTTGAACAATCAAGAAAAAAAATCTATTTCAATTTAAATCAAGAATAAGATGTCCCATTTCTATGGATTCATAAATAATTCAAACCCATTAAAATTTAAATCTAAGTAAAACCTACTAATAAATTAATACCAACGAAAATAGCAATTCTAATTTTTTCATTAAAATTAACTACATTAAAATTTTAGAAGAATCCAAAATACATCAACTTCTCTATGGCTGATTGACTTAGTATGAAGATTCATGCAAGAGGCTCCCTTGAATCTCTACTTTCATGGAGAAAGTGGTAGAATTAGCTTATGGGTTCGTTGAAATTAGAAGCATGTATGCTTTGATCATATTCCTAAGAAATAGAGGATTTGGATATGTACACATTAGCTTGCATCTTACAATTTTCTTATATTAGTGCCGAAGGGGTGATTGCCCGGTCAGCAATTGAAGTAATGGTAGCATGACTTCTACTTACATTTTGGTAAGGAAGCATGTATCTATTTTGTATAATGTGGTATAACTTGCATAGTTATATAAGAATATTTCATTATAAGATGAAAATCTGACTAGTTTCTTTCATGGTGATTTTAAATAGCAGTAATGGCTCCGTTGACTTCTCAGGCTTAGGCTTAGTACTAGGCGTCTAGTATGATTTTAGATTTAAGTTTAGGATTAGTCACAAGGGTCAACAGGAGATTTCATTTTTATAACCAACATGTGATAATCAACACTCGGCTATTATAATAACATTGGTTACGATTATATATGTTTAGGCTCAACAAGTGATTTCATTTTTTGTAACTAACATGTGATTTGCAACAATCGGATTTTATAATAATATTGGTTATGATTTTATATGTAAACATTGTTATATATTGAAGATGATTTATGGGGATGTTTAAAATGGTCATAGACATAGCTGTTTTACTCATTAAAATAATAATGAATAGTTTATGATAATATTTATCATGAAAAGTTTATGCAGAATATGATTTATGATGCATTCTATGATCATAACAATCTTTGGTGTGGCATAGTAGTCAGTCACATTAAGATTTTATATTTTAGTAATATTTGAAGCATTTTATATATTAATATCGTATCCTTTAATAGAATCATAAAATAAGTTCTTTATCAAGGTTATTATGAGCCCAACATATTGGAACCTTAAAATTAAAAAGGTGAGTGCAGAGGTTGCATGTCTAGGGTTTAATGTGAATTTAGGATTAGGGTTAGTTATGTATTTTGCAAGGTATGTTTGTGGTGGGGGTCAGGGGATGAGGTGTTGGGGTATTCTTTTTAGAGAGAAAAGAGCTTAACAGGTGACAGGGTTGGTCAGTGGTATTTTGTTTTATTTTTTAAAATCTTGGAAAATATCCCACTCTCTTGCATAACGAACAGAACAAACCCAACCAACTAGAAGAGCAGCCAATGTTCCCCGGCATGTCTTTATACTCTAGTACTTATTTAGTCCAGTCAATCTGTCCATAGTTCACACAAGTTAGATGACATATTATAACATAATAAAAAGTTAGGCTAACATGTATACTAATTTGCAAAGCTAACAATATGAATAATTGACACAAATTAATACATAGAAGTACATGCAATATTATAAATAAGATGAGCAACCAACCAGATAAGCAGCCAATGTTCCCTGGCATGTATTTATACTCTAGTACTTATTTAGTTCAATCAATCTGTCCATAGTTCACACAAATTAGATGACATATTATGACATATTCCTTGGCATGTATTTATACATAAACCCAACCAACTAGAAGAGCAGCCAAGGTTCCCTGGCATGTATTTATACTCTAGTACTTATTTACTCCAGTCCATCTGTCCAGAGTTCACACAAATTAGATGACATATTGTAAAATAATAAGAAGTTAGGCTAACATGTATAATAATTTGAAAAGCTAACAATATAAATAATGGACACAAATTAATACATAGAATTATTATCCACAATCTTAACATGCAATATTATAAATAAGACGAGCAATGGGACATATGATGCCATAAGTCATTCTCTTGCAAATCATACCAAATCACCCAACTAAGGATGCCTTGCAAACATGCAATTATGCTTTTATATTTATGGATGCAACATAGAAAATCATAAGAATAACATGCATAGAAAATCATAAGAATAACATGTTGGTCATAGATCATATGTCGAACACTATACGTGATATTGCTAAAGTATTGTATACACTGAAAACATACAAAATCCCATGTTTAATTTGTTTTAAACTTTAGAATTCTATCTAATAAGATTTGTAATATGTCGAACACTATACGCGATATTGCTAAAGTATTGTATACACTGAAAACATACAAAATCCCATGTTTAATTTGTTTTAGACTTAAGAATTCTATCTAATAAGATTTGTACATGCTAACCGGATTCAATGGTAGATGATAAGA